>OY812999.1:0-237500 GCA_963681545.1 Germaria angustata | reverse complement strand
ACTGTGGCGTTCATATCAACAATTTCTATAATCAAATAGATTTTAGGATATTTTTTGTTTTGTCGAAGGACTAACAATTAAATTCTTATAAGTTTGAGTGCTTGTTATCGATCAGCGGCCCCATTTATTATCAGCGCTGTACAGAAGACGTGTATTGTTGCAAGTAAAAACTAAAAAGAACTTTTGCTAAATTGTCACAACATGCCTCAGTGTTCCCATATACTTTAAATACGGCCAACGACCATTTGTTTTTCGCTTACCAACTCCGTAGAATCAAGAATGAAGCACTCATGTGTGCAGTTGGTGTTCCCTGAGCCTGAGTTTGATTATATTCATGTCAACAGGAAAAAAAACAGACGGTTGGCGGCACATTTTTGTTTTTGGTTCATTGGTTTGTTTTATGGTAAAAGGACCAACTGAGGGTATGTTGGTCTGTGCGTTGTCTACTTTGATATGCATCCAATCATGTGAGTTGTTTTGTTTCCTTCTTTTTTTAAATCATTCTTAATCTGTTGTTGTTGTTGTTTTCAAAATGTTGTTGTTGCCCAATGACGAGTATAAGTTTAAAAAAGTGATTTCTAAAACTGCTGACGATCGGCCGAGTTTGATTTGTTCGTATATTAAGATTCAAATATTGTAAAGTCCATTGCAGCGAGGTTGTGCGTAAAACGTAATATTCATAGACAACATGATTTTGAAAACACGATGTGCAGATATTTTCTTTTAACCGGCTCATATGTGAGCCGGCACATTTTCGATTTCTAGGCAAATGAGTGTTTTTATTATTTAAGAAGCATCCATTTCTTTACGGTTTTAAAATTCGGGAGAGTCAATTCTGTTTAAGTTTCTAAAGTGCAGCTTCCAAAATTAATATGAAACATTTTATATTGATTCGTATTCCTTCTGCAACCTGATGTATTCATCCATGCCTGTAAAAAACGGCAGAAACTTGTCAAGGTTGACAAGGTGAAATTTCTAGTAACACTAAACTCGGATAGTGCTGCTTACGAACTACTCGTGGGAGGGGCTTGTATTAAAAAAAGGCAAAAGTATTTGTAAAACAATGTTCTTTTTTGAATCAATTGAATGAATTATTTGAAAAATTATGGTTTCTTTGAAATTAGATTTGCTTTAACTCATTCATATGCTTTCTTCAGTCCAGTTATTGCTACAAGGATGCAAAGGATATTTTGAAGACTATTTACCAAACATATTCATATGGTCATGTCACAAACTATCTGGAGAATTTGAATTTTGTATGCTTTTGAGGAAATATATTTTCTTTATATGTAGAAAAACATTAGAATTATAATTGAAGCTAAACTGAAGTTATGCAAAAAAGGGTGGATATGGAACCTAACTTTTTGAAAACTTCAATCGCTTAATTTTGAGATATGAATTTTTTTGTGATATGACTACGATTCATTACTTGTAAATGCTAAAACTGGACTGGTTAAGTCAGAACCTTTCAACAAAATGGTTTAAAAATATCCTCAATTTAAGAAAAATATTTTTAACTCTAATGAATTAAAACGAATAATTTATAGAATTTAAAAAAGGAAGTTGTGTCATAAAAGCATTAAATTTTATTTTAGTATAAGAATTTAAAACACAGAAATAGTTTATTAGCGAGTTGTTCAATAGAGTTCACACTTTTCCGCAATTTTTAAAATTTCCTAGAATAAAGATGAAGCGAGGAAACAGTGACGGTCTCACTCGTTTCAAACAAGATTTGGACTTGAAACTTGTATTGGTCCACCCTTTGATTTAAAAGAAAATGATTTCACTATTTGAGTAGGATTGTCTATTAGAGTGATAATATTGTTATTCTACTGTAATTGCACTTTTCCTTCAGTGAAAAAGTAATACTTTATGCGTATTAAATCAGAATATTAGAAATTTCTCAATAGGTTGACTTTAAATAACTTGCATTTTCTTAGTTATGAAAATCTTTCAAAATCAAATTATTAATTTTACTGAAATTAAACAAAGTTTAGTTAGACAGCTTTTCGAAAATGATTGAATAAATGTTCCAATATTTTATTTTGTTTTGTTCTTTGAGTGTGTTAGATATGCAGATAGTATGTTTCAATTCTCTTAGAGGCCTGGATTACAACTTACATTTCTTTGCGTTGCAACCAACGTTTTACCATTTCGTGAATGTTTTACGACAACATTGAATTTATCCTTCATTTCATTACAATTTTTTTCATTCACATCAGCATCACATCACATTACTTCATGATAATTGTTGGCAAAACTATCAGTCTGTATGCACATATACACTTCCTTCCCTCTGCCCGCCGACCGATTCCGACCATTTTACATGTCTTTTTGCATTTTGCGCAATTTGGTTTTTTCGTGGCATGTTGATCATTTTGCTTTTTACATGTTGTCAATCGCATCTTTAATTTCCAACTACGCGCTTTGTTTCTTGGTAAGATGTCCTATAATGGCATCCCAACTCAATTGCTTCTACTCCACTCGACTCATCTCGAGACTGCAAAAAGCTTTGGGGCAATTAATGGATGAATACTTTAAGTGAGTGATGGAATGACACTTTTCTTGTGACAACAATAAAAAAATAACAACAACTAAAGTAACTTTTTTATATTTGTTGCCGTTGATTTGTGAGTTTCAATTCTTACGTTCTTACCGGCTTGCAACACTAAACATCGTTTCGGGTTAGATCCAATCGTATCAAAAGAATCCAGCTCGTTGTGTTGATGCACTGATGCATTGACGCAGTGATGCAGTTTGCAAGATTTATCGAAGTTAGTATTTAAATCGCTTTCGTGCTCTTAATGAGCCATAAATTGTCATATAATTGCTAAGAAAGAATTTTAAATATTAAAATCAAAATATTTATATCTGTAGTACTTGCAGTTGGAGGGGAAACTTTTTGTTATACCACAAACTTAACAGGGCTTATGCCAATTTGCAGTAAATTTTACATTTATGACTAGATGTCTTTACAGGCACATTCTAATATGTATAGAAAACATGAAATACGAAAATATATCTTCTGGAAAAGTTATTGGTGGCGCATATAGATACTCGCAGCGATGTTTTTCAAGTGTAGTTAAAATTATTCCATGATTTCTGTTTACGAGCTTTTATTGTGGTTAGTAAAATCATTCGTAAACAATTCAAATGCATAATCAAATCAGAATGCCCTGCATGGAGGACCAAAGTAGTATGAAGTGTGGAAAATTACGGTAAAGGGCAGGTAAAAGTCAGTTACGTGGAAGTGATCGTCTGAACCCTAATTTTCCTATGAACAGGACGATTCAAAATGTACTTCCTGATTATATATTCGGCTTGTTTGAAGGTTTCATTACAAAATTAATTAAATATTAATTTATGTATTCCTATTTATTAAAAATTTGCATAAATCTTTTATCCTTTTAAAATTACGTTCGGAAAATGAGACTTATGGGAATGTTGGTTTCATACAAAGTGAGTTAGTGTTAAGAAATTGGAAACTCAAAGCAAATTTAAAGTAGAAATGTTACGAGTACTCAAAATGCAGTTACGAGTACTCAAAAACACTTGAAATGTTGAGAGTGGCATATGGTGATTGTACTCTGAGTCAGAAAAATGTTTACAAGAAGGGTTAGAAGATGTGAATGACGACGCTCGTCCTGGAAAATTGTTCTATTATTCTGTTATGTTTTGTCAAGGTTTTGCACAAGGTTTTCTTCAATTACCGTGGCGTAGTGCATCATTAGTTCTTGAAGTTGTGCACCGCTTGCGATTAGCAATGCGAAATGAACGTCCGCTACTGTGGGAAAACAATTCCTGGCTTTTGCATCACGATAATTCACCTACTCACTTGACATTGTTTGTTCGTAATTTTTTGGAATACCATAGTCATGCCTCAGCCACCGTATTTACCAGATTTGGCCCGCTGATTTTTCCTGTACCCAAATTTGAAGAGACTCATGAAAGGACGGCGTTCTGCAACAATTGAGGAGATAAAACCCGAATCGCTTAAAAAGCTCAAGGCCATACCAAAAAGTGAATATCAAAACTGCTTTGCGGTTTGGAAAAAACGCTGGTACAAGTATATCATATGTAAAGGGGAATACTTTGGAGGGGACAAAATATAAATTGATGAAGATATAAATATTTTTTTAGAAAAATAAAAATTTAAATTTTCTCTTGAACGGACCTCGTACTTGAATAATATTAATTTTCAATGGTCGTTCTTTAATTTGTATAGTCATTGCTCTGTCCAATTTTGCATTTTGTTGTTCTCAATGGCTTTAAAGTTCCCCTTTCTTAAGATCAGCCGAAAATATACCGCACTTACATTATTTTACTTTATTACAAGCTGTTATAATTTCTATAATGAGTCTGTAGTTTTATTAACATCATATTTATTTATAAGCATCGTACATTGGGCCTATTGGAAAAATGAATGGTAAGAATTGTATAATCGAGACTGAGTTAAAGCTCTGAAAACCACTTGAGATGAAGAAATGCATTCAGGAGACGTGGAGCTCTTACTCTCTTACTTTAAAAATTAGCTTTGGACCTTTCTCCTTATTTCATAGCATTATTGCTACAAAGCGAAATACTCACGAAGTTATTTGTTTTCGATATTTCGAAATCGATCTCGAAAATTTCGAGATCATTGCCAAAATCTGGCAATGAATTTTAACAAATTCGAATCTAATTTCAAGGAAAATCGATGTGTTCTCAGCTTTATTGGCAGTTTTTGCTCAGTGTAATCTAAAATTATAAAATTTTGTTCCTCGGAACCATATGCTAGTATTGTACATGGCTGGTTTTGCAAATAAATTGGTTTGATAAATTTAATTTTCCCTTAAACGAGCAGATGTTTAATTGGTTAAACTGGAATGAAATTTAATTTTTTAATTAAAGATCCATTAATGCATTTGATTATTGACTAATTTATTTTCAATTTAGGAACGTTTATTTAAAAAAGAGTTGGCAGATTTTCTCTCTATTAAAAAAAAGCTTATGCTCCTTTTTCACATAATTTTTTCCAATTTGAAAGCAATTTTAATTAAATTTTAAATGAGTGTGTTTCTATTTGTTTTTAGAGGTTTTTTTGTCACTGATCTTGCAATTTGATTACAAAGCAATAAATTAAATGTTTCCAATTGAATAATTGGACTTCTTAATGAACGTGAGGGAGAACGGATGTCAATTGAGTTTGCCGAACAGACATGAGAAATTAGTGCCGTTCCAATAGAGGGTGTTACTCATCTGTTAATTTTTTCTTAATAAATGATATACATGGATGGCGCTTAATACTCTTTTCTTCTCGTCGCCTCTTTGGTTGCATAATACTTATTTTAATTGACGATTTTGTTTTTATTCAATATTTTCTCACACTACTTAAATTTCAAGTTTGTGTACTTTTGAATTCGTTAAACGATGACGATCACTGTTACATGTTCCTGTGGACCGTTTTATTTATACTCAATGGTGCACAATAAATTTTCATTTGATGATGAGAGGCTTGTCTAATTTTCTGCTGCCAGATGTGTTGGCATTTACTTTGCAACCCACCAGATACATATACAACTGCTTGCTAATATCTTTCAGTTGCACCGCTTAAGTTGCATTAATTATCTTCAAATGTGCACAGTTTGTCTTATTTGATTTGAGGAAAGAGCAGAATTGATTAAGTCTACAACATTTGGATCAACAAAAATTAATTTCAGTGTTCCTTGAATCTAATAGTTAAAATATAGCGAAATATCGACTTTCGCAACCGACTGATATTGCAACATTCTGATTTGCGTATGCGGTCATTGTTAATTCCACAATTTATACATTTTTCTCTTCACTATTGGCAATCTAACGAAAAACTCACCTTGTCATTCAAAATTTAATGAAAAGGTGCCTCTCGATTGTGCACATTGAGATTGTATTGTATTTATTATCAAGATTAAATGTAATCGAAATGAAAAAAAAACACATTTTACATACAAATCCATCTCCAGAACTTAATTAAAAGTAATATTAATTACATTTTTATAACTCTGATTATTTATAATCATGCGCAAGAAACTGTATTGATACATTAAAGTATGTTGAGTAGTGCACAATGGGTTGGCATGGAATATGGTGGTACAATAAAAAATAACTTTATATTTTCTTGACAAATTTAAAGAAACTGTGTAACAAATTTTTTTAACCTGTATGGCTTTATAAAGAATTAATTCTGCACCCATTTGTGGTCGATATACCAAGAAATCGCGCTACGCATTACAAAGAATAGTTTTTCCTTAGACGAGCAGTTCGTCTGCAGAGTTCTTTTCTGCCGATTTCAGCGTGAAGACTTTCGAAGCAAATGTCCCCCTATTCTTCTGCCCATAAACTGTTTTCCTAGTTTCAGCGCAATGCGCTGCACGATTAGTCCAATCAAAAAATTATTGTTAAATCAGTAAACAAAATTGAAGACTTCCATCATGCTCTGAACTTCTATAACATTTTTTATGTGTATTCCTTTGGAGCCGAATTACTTGAAGCCACTCAAAGAGACAAACGTTCCACTATGCTGATAAAAACCGCATCAGCAAACGCTGTACACATGTTTTACAAATTTTCATTTAATTATTTTTAATAAGCCTTTTCATATCGCATAACTGTCAAATTTATTACTACAACATTGCAGCACATATTCCTGAACTTGTGGTTGCACGAATATGCTTCGGAGGTAAATTTTGTTATTAAATTTTTTTCTTTGATTTTATTAACTTGTTAAATGCATTTGATTGTTTCACAACGTAAGTACATTATGTTTATTATGTTCGGAAAGCAACAATTCAATACTACACATATTGTTTGATCGTAAATTTAACAATAAGATACCGTCAAGTTAATTTATTTTCAAATTAATGTGAATAGAAAGAATTTAATTTTGCTTCTCCTTCTTTTGTTTGCGTTGTTGTTGTTTTTATCATAAAATTTTTCATTAAATTTCCTAAAATTTCAAACGTATCAAATAGCAATTGACTTAAAAATCATACATATTTCGGATTATTGTATCCCTTTGGAAATTTAAGAAAAATATGTATCGATTTTCTCGACGCTATCTCTTTAAGAAATATTTACCCAATTTTACTGAATTAGACTGAACTCAGGGAATGCTGCTATGGAAAGCAGAACAGTAGGAGCACATTATAGTCACGGGATGAGCCTATTACGCGATTCCAGTAGCACAACTAACATGCTGATGTTTGCATTCCACCATTGTGCGGTAAATGTATAAGCTCTCCACAAAAATATTATTTTGGAGAACTATTTCACAATAAAAAAACTTATAGCACTGGATGTCCTAATAGCCAAACCGATAAGATCCCACTGTAATTGCAAATTATTTCAAACGAAGGTAATCTTCTGAAAGGTTTTTCTGCATTATTAGAGAAAATTATTTCTCGTTATTACAATTGACAATGACACACAAAAACGAGTTAATCGCTTTCACCAACTGCGACAGATTATGACAACTTTAGACCCTTAAATACGTTTGCCTTTGTAGTAAATCCATAAATAAAATCAGTTACTAACGAAATATCAAAAGTAAGGAATGCAAAACGAATTCGTTTACATTCAAATCAATAATATTTTTGTTACTTTCCTCCATTTAGCTCAACGAACCATAACCAACAGCAAGTTGTAATACTACCACGACGGACTTGTATGAAGACACTAATTTCTTAATATCAATTTCTAAAAATTATCATTTAAATCTACATAAACCATCAAAGCGTGCTACACTTGTTTCTGCAACTTCGTCGTTGGGTTAATTTTATTAAATTCTAATTGTTTACTTCAACTTCAACCCCATAAACATTTGTTTGAAGTAGTTGATCTAGAGGAGCTGAAGGAAATTTCATTGCTCCGCAGCACAAATTGTAAAAGACAACTAACAGATGTGCAAATTGCTTGTCCTCTTTTCCAACTTCCTCGAATTTTTCTTCTTATTAAAAAATGATGATACATATTTTCATAATTTGGATGTCCACGCAGCGCATTCTACTTTTTTTGCATCCTATTCATCTGTATAAAAATAGAAACAATGCAGTTGCAAGTCACAGACCGCGAACGGATCGACCGACTTTAATATCCAAGGATAACAGCTACCCTAAACGTTAAACTGAACTCAAAATTTGACTTGTAATTGTATCTAAGGCATATTAAATTTTCATTTAACCCAATAATTTGGAAATACATTAATCCTTACGACCACGATTCCTACATCATTTTTCTTATCCTTCTTAAATACTTATCTAAGATAACATGACCCTTAATATTATTGGTATCTGCGGTTCATTATCCCCTTTTTAATGAGAAGAAGAATCAAAAGCGGTAAAACCATCGATTATAAACCGGACTGGCTAAGTCCACAGCATTCAGCTTGCTGCTGAAGAAAAAGACACCCGCGGCCCCACCATCATTCAACGTGAGAATATCCTCAGATGAAAGGAATCGAAAGCCATAAAAGAACCCCATATCAAGTGACTTCTGGAATCGGAACCAAACTATTATCGCAAAAGGTTTGCTCTCTTAAGATAAATAAAATAATATTCTAAGACCTGTGAAGAAGAAAGTATTTGCATACCAATAAACGTACGATATTATCGAAAAGAATTCCAAGTCCGTTATTATTTTCTTAAAATTGGAAAACGGTCCCTCCAAAGTGGAAACTATAAATTCCACTTATTTGAAAAACGAAATAATTTGTTCCGTATGAAACAATGAAAAACACTTTTTTCGTAAGTCGGCTTCGAACGCCTAAAATAAAGTGTGTTTTTGTAAATTTAAAAAAGTATATGTACTCGTGTAACTATACATACGCATTATATACACACATATTTAAAGGTACATACACAGTGTAAATAGAAGTGACTCAAGCTGATAAGACAACAAGGCAATGATATTTATTTATTTAAAAATAGTTTGAATAGTAATTGTTCTTAAAAATCGTACTTCTCTAGTCAATTTGTTTAGCTAAACCAATTTTGTTTTTAATTTTTTACCATCGAAAAAAATGATAGTGAAAATGATAACAGGAAAATAAATGATTGGGAATGTGAATAATTTTTTATCAATTATTTAAACAAAATTTTAAAGGGCACACACACACATACGCGTACACACACACATATATATATATATAATTATTATCGCTTACTTTTTAAATCAATTTACATCATTTTTAGGTGAGAAAAGTAAATTTTTCAAAAAGTGTAATAAAATAGATCATGAATTAGATAAGAAACACACAATTCGTTCTTGTTCGTAATAGTTATTTGAAAATTATGAAAAGCTAATTCATAAATACACATGAAACATTCTACAAATAGAAAACACAAGCACTTGGGACTCTTAATTGCAACTTAAAACGCTGCAGCTTTAAATTACTCTCGCTTTGTTAACAAATATTCTGGAATTTAAATGATTTTTTAATTCATTTTACATGAAGTTGATTCGATTTGTGCAACAAAATACTTGAGCATGAAGTAAAAAATCATGTCTATTTGTAATTCAAACATTTAATTAAAGATATTTTTCAAAGATCACATGTCTAACAGCGATTTAAGTTAACAACAAGTAGGCGTTTCCAAGCCACATCTATTCTTTTCCTCTCCCATTATTGAGAGTGGTGTCAATTTTCCATCCACAATACACAACAGCAACAAAAAGTTGCACTAAAAATCATATTAAACATAAAATGCAATGCCAAAGGAACTTCCATAAAAATTCAAAAACCCGGAGTAAATATTTTAATTTATCATCAGTTTAGACATGTTTTAAGGTTCCTATTTATGGAAATTCGATAGTCAACTACCTTTGCAAAGATTACTGTTGCAATGCACCCCAGGACTATTTGGGTTCGTGGCATTCGAGAATTCTATACCTCACCATTGCATTGTCAAATGGTTGGGTCTCTAGTAACGCTTGCGAGTTACGATTTTTGTTGTTGTGCGTTATAGCCATTCACATTGATTTAAAGACCGGAATAGTAGAGTTGCAAAAATTACGAATTTAAGCTTTCTCTCTCTCTCCCTCTCTGTCTTATAATATCACCACCTTAAGGCATTAACTGCCTGAGTGCAACTTCTCTTAAAAAATTTATGAATTTTAATTTATAGCCGTTAAATCAATTCATTTGAAGTTCTCATAACGAACTTAAATTCGGATCATTATTGTTCAATCTATGAATACTGAAAAAGAATTATAAGAAATCTAGATATTGCAGATACAATTGTGCACATATACGCGGATATTTATATATAAAATTCCAATTATAGTTTAATGGTCTCCATAAAATAAAATGTCGTGCTCGTTGGCAGCAAGAAAAACTATTTTTTTTTTAAAGCATATTAAAAGAACTTCTGTTCTGAATAAATAAAAATCATGCACATATTTTCCATTAGGAATTTCTTATAATTATTGAATATTTTTCCTCGATCTTGAAATAGATAAGAAGAGCTCCAGAGAAGTGTGTGAGTCGAAGAAAGAAATTAAAAATACAAGTAGAAAAAATTATTTGATTTATTAATGATCCTGAGAACAAACAAATATGAAAATCACACAGATCAAAAACATACAAACACATACATATATATATATATATATATATATATATATATATATATATATATATATATATATATATATATATATATATATATATATATATATATATATTGATGTTTTTATGTAGCACAACTAACGAATGCGGTGCAACCAGGCGACAACACAAATACATACATATGAATTTGTGTATGTGTGATCGTATTTAACATACTTAAATTAAAAGTTGTGGAAAAACACAAACATTTCCTGCAACATAATTTGATTCCAACACACTTGCGCACCGCTGATTAAGAATGCTAATATAAACAGATAGAGTCCGTTTCCGAAGACAATCTGGAAAGTTCTCTGGAAGTGGCAGATCAGGTCCGGGTTGACAAGGAGTTTTTTATCTCGATCCAAGGGAGTTTTAGGGAGTCTTATCCTCATTTATTTCGACAAAATGTGCCATTTTAAAAATTTTGAACTAAGAAATCTGTGAACAAATTTCATACTTGGTGGAGTATCAAAGAAAACTCTTTTAACACCTTGATAGATGCCATAAAACGGCTTTTACAGTTCCAGCTACCTACACTAACACAGTTGTTAGATCAGATTCTTGACATCGTGGTGCACTGATATTCCAGACATACGAATGGAACTTTAAGCCATTCAGCCCCGATCTAAAGTAAATCTATTCCTTTATTACAAAAGACTTTTTAGTCTACCTAGCGAAAGGTGCTGAGAATATGCTTAGAGACAATATTGAATCTTATGTAGCACATCACAAGCACATCATGATTAATGGCTTTTCAAACATACATAAAGAGTTATTGCAAAAATGACACAAACTAACATACAAAATGACAAACACAAAAAAATGTTGCATATTAAGTGACAAACTACTGCAAAATAAAAAACAAATCATTGATTATTTTAACAAACCACCATACAGAGACACAAAGACAGCGAGTATAGACATACAGAAAATTGCATACATGTGTGCATGCAACACAGAAGTATCAACGGCAACAAGCAGCAAACAACAGCCAACAACCAGCAGCCACAGCAACAAAAACTATAGTCAACGCAAACAACCAATACAAAAATGCATAAATTATACTGTAGTAGACGGTAGAAGTAGAAGAGATGGATGTGGCAGAGGAAAAAATGAAAAATAAAAATGCAAAACTCACATGAACAGAAATTTCAATAAATGCAGATGGCGTCCAAATGGAGTCTCTTTGCTACACAGGAGTAAAAAGAAAAGAAAAACCACAAACGTATCATGTACTTCAATGGCTGCCATAGGTTGTGACACAATGCTGCAACTGAGTTCGAATCAGAAAAAAACGTCACCGTTTGCATTGGCTTTGGTTTGTTCTGATGATAACTTAAAATAATAATCTTTCTTAAAACGACAGTCATTGCCACAACAGTTTTATACATGCAGCATCCCATAGAAAAAAGCGTGCATAACAACCAACTCGTAATATTAACTTGGCTTTCTTTTGCACCTTGCAATGTAAATGATGTTGCATAAATACCTGCTTTACACTCCCGACCAGTCCTCTGGCATGGAGATTCTCTGTATTTATATCTGTATATACGCGCATGTGTATGTATGTGTGTTGAAAACAGTGAAACAACAAAAAACTTGATTGATTGGTTGTTGCCTGGCCTGGCTGCTGGCTTTTGGCTGCTGGCTGCTGGCCGGTCTTGTCGTCCAAAGACCCAGAGCCAGTTGAACGGACAGCTCTGCAACGTTATTCCGTTTGATTTTGCATTTTAAAACTCAGACATGCAAAAACTCTAGCCGACTTTGTGGCATGCACATGTGGAAACAAAATGTCTTTGTGGAGACTTAAAGTTTTATTTCAGTTTATTTTATTTTTTGCGTTTTTGTTGCTTATAGATTTTTGCATTTTTACGCCATATTGAATTTAATGTTTTTTCTGCAGTTGTTTCGCACTGAGCACTACTGTACAAATAGTGTGAAAAGAACAAACTGCTCGTATTAGGAGCATTCAGGATATGATGCAAAAGAAATTTTCCGGGAAAAAAATTTTGCAGACACATATCGTTGCTATACAGAAGCCGAACTTGCAAATGTTGTTCGGCAGCGGTTCTTGCATATGGAGTTAAATAAATTTAACGCCATTTTTTCACAAACTTGTTGTAATTTCACTGAAACTTAAAACACAAAAAATTCCAAATGAACCATAAGGCAAAACGCGTTTCCAATTGGCGGAATCTTCTATGGGTTTATTTTCATTTCATTCAACATTCTGTGCATTGCCGCTGCAGATAATTAATATATACGTAAATAAATTTTATCTCATTATATATTGCGTAAACTGCCCGCCCCGCTTTTCAGTGGGACCTACTTCTACGCATAGTCTATTGCTTCTTGTACCTAACAGTGTCCCAAATTTCATTAAAGTTGGTTGGATAGTTTTTGAAAACCATAAATTATCTTGCTTCACCCTTCTCACAACATCTTCCCCGGGACCTTGTTTAAAAAAGTTAACCTATTATTGATGGTAAATGAGATTATCTTTCCATGTTTTGAACTATATTTAACTTGATTGGTTAGTGACAGAGCAACATAAATTACCACGCCCCTCCTGCTCTCTCCTCTGGGTCAGACTTTCAGAAAAAAAACATAATCTGGCTTAGCCTCTAGGTTAAGAAATGTCTATATTCAAAATTCAGAGAAGCATTAATGGAAACAGTTTCCACGGGAAATAGGAACGTGTGGTTTTTCTGTGAAATTTTTATATTAGAACCTTCCTCGGACCTAAGGGTCCTGCCGCTCTCGAGTTTTCCGTGACTAATTTTTAGTTATACAAATATATCCAATATGCTCTGAGTGTACTTTGTTTTCTCCTTAAGGTCACATGGGTGACAATATTTGTACTTATAATCAAGAGTAGTTTAGATCCAACAGGCCGCTTTTATTCCCTAGGGTCCATGATTTGATCTCTTTTTGATAGATGAAGAATGAAAAATTGAAACCAAAAAAGTAAAAAAGAAAGAAAGAGGAAACTACATCAGAAACTTCCGACCCCTCGGAATACTAGTTCAGTACACTAGGCAGTAGTCAACGAGGCCACCAAATTGCTGTGAAAAGTGTTAAGTTACTAAAAGCAATCCGAGATTCCAGACTCAAAAACCTCGAAATTTTCCGGGATTCACAAACCTTTAATCGGGAATCGTTGAAATGGGACCCGAAGATTTTTCGGAATGAATTGGACATATAATCCATCCATGAAATCAATGTCCGTGTGAAAAAACCTCATTTTTAAAAGAGAACTTAGACTCAGACATTTAATTAATGCCTACTAATTAAGGTGTTACTTCTTTGAGAAAGACATAGGGCAGAGAGGACAGGCGATGAAATTTTGAAGACAGATGGAGAGAGAGAGAGAGAGTTTAATTTTTGTTTTACAACTCAACTATTCCGCGTTGTTTATTATTATTTTGTTATAGCAGATTTGCAGCGTCTGTAGTTTTAAGTAGACTGTGTAGAGCCATTTAATAATTCTTTGTAACATTACCGACGAAGGAGGACGCATGGATGCAGTTAAACATTAGCGTAGAGAGTATCCAAAACTGCTGTTAATGTGGTGCCTTCATCACTTAAACAGTCCAACAACAATTAATATAACGCCACATTAAGCAAATCAGAAAAACTCATGATGTTAATATTTTTTAATGACTTGTCTTGAACAGGATACGAACCCAAGTTCTCCATAATAAATTGCTTTGTAGTCGAATCGCTACCTACTTCAGCCAACAGCACCTTCAAAAATTATACATTAGCCTTTACAAGTACAAATAATTATACATCTGATTATTCCCGTTTACGTGGTCTGTTCAGAGAAAAGGTGAATTTTGAAATTTCTCGGTCTGCGTGCTTTCGATTAGCGATTTTTTTTTGTGTGCACATGCATTCATCCATAAGAAAACTTTAATGCATTATAATTTCTATGGCAATAAACACTAATCGCCTAAATCGACTCAAGAAATATCGGTTTTCTTATGTTGTGTTGTGCTGTATTATACCCCAATTTAAAGTTGCACTGGTGACATTGCTACATACGCCAGAAAGGGATCACACGAAAGCAGGATCATATATATGGGGCTTTAAATCTTTGAGTAGTAGCGTAAAAGCTTCCGAAAAACATAACGTTGCTTAAGTCGACTTGGGCGTTAAGTGCTCATTGCAGCAAAAATATAATTTATTTATATTTATATATAAAATTAGAGTAACCCTTGAAAAAAATATAACTGATGAAGGATATAAATGTGTTGTATTTCTCTTCTAGTGAATCTTAATTTAAATAGAAATGATGATTGAACAAAGCCTGTTGAAGTGGTAGACTCGATTGCTGATGAGTGACGTGGCCGCACCGAAATGCGCGAAAGTTGCTCCAGCTAGTAATCGAATTAACTTTTGCTTTGATTTTTACAATGCCAGCATATGATATTTGAACTCCAGCCTACGAAGAAAACGTATGCCAATTTGGTTAACAATACGTGCAGTTCAACTAAAGTCCTCTCAATTATTCCGAATTCAGTTTATGTTTTTAAAGAATTTTATATGTGCAAGTAAAGTTCGCAATGTTGTGCAATTTGTGTTGCAGCATAACACTAGCAAGATGGTGCAATATATTTTTACTTTTCATTTACAAAATATACAGATTATCACTTGCTACACCTGCATCACTTGAAACCATTAGTTTATAAGAACCTTGCGTTTTCAACACTTCTTTGAAAAATTAACGCTGAAACAAATGTGATTAATTATTTACAAATTAATATATTCATACTAACAAAAGAAATTTATTAATTATAAACACACACACACACACATATATATATATATATATATATATATATATATATATATATATCGGCCAGAATTCCGGGATCCCAAAGAATATTGGGATTCGATGATTGATAATGCAGTCCCGTTCGAAATTACTTAATATTGAGTTTTGCTGTTCCGGGATCGCTCCCAACTAATCATTCGGATTATTAGCTTTTGTTTGTCGTGAATAAAAATTGTTTGTTTTGCACTTTGCATTAAGACCTTTTAACCCTACTATGACTATATAATTTGTAATTATCATATGTGATAAAATTCTCGTGTTGTGTTTGAAAGTTCATATGGAATATACGATGTTGAACGCTTAAGGCTAGTTGAAGTCCGCTGATGATTTGCTTGCACCAATGAAAAGTCGATATATGAACAGAAGAGCCCACAATAAATAAAAGCTTATCACACAGAAATTATATAATAATAAAAGCTCATCACACAGAAATTATATAAAAATATCGGTTATCGAAGTCAGAGTGCCGCCATTGGGCTTACAAAGCGTTTCTAACCTAAAGACTACCAAAAACGTTTTGCAGAGGCATACTTTAATTAAAAATTACAAATTTTCAATAATTATATGTGAAAAATTAACTAATTTCTTTCCAACCATTTAATTTTATATGTTTCTTACAAAAACCTCAGGAAAAATTTTATTGTTCTTCCACTCTTCATGTGATATTTTATCTCCAGCAAATTAGTGAAAAAAGTTTTTAATGCCGTATTCTGGATTTACATAAATCCTATTTGCTAATTAGTGCGAGAATGGTTTCGAAGAAGTTTTGCATTTGAATCACATTTCAAATGATACTAAATTGTAAAATTTTCCATCAGCGGCACCGAAAATGATACTTCAAGCTTCCGAGTTCTGATCAATTCATTATTTTCGTTGCATTGATTATAAAATAGACTGTTCTTTGTGTGCAAGAGGTTTCGGTTATAGAACATAATTGATTCTCAATATTTTCAGCTGGATCTTGTTCGTAGTTTTAAAAATTTTGTAACTCTGTTTTCTATTTGAATAAATTTATATACTAAATATTCGTTCATACACACATACATACATACATATTTCCAATTAATCATTTTCCTTACGTCAGTGTTAAATTGTTGTTCTTGTTCGTTTCAAAAGAATTCACTTTCAATAGAATTCATATTCAAATATGAATTCTTTTGAAAGTGTGTGTGTGGCAAAAATCGAATAAAATATTTTTTATGCAAATCACAATCTGTTCTTGAGGAGTGTCGAATGGCAATTCAACTCAATTAATCATTTTCGTAATTCACAGTCATGGCCGCTAGCAAATGAGAAACTCTAACGCGCATTAGAATAGTAAATTTACCATAAAATTGCAATGAGTTGCAGTTTTGACATTTGGAAACATCAGGGGAATATCGTGCACATCATTTTCAAAAGTAAAAATATATTTTTTGGGCCAGAGGTCAAGAGAAAATACGCTTTGCTTCACAGCCGATTAGAGTACTGACTTGGTAAGAAAGTAGTGATGGAATTCTCTCAAGCTTCTGCATGAAGAGACGAATGTTAAAATCCTTTCGTTTTTAAAAAACGAACTGTCCAATTATATCACAGCTTATTACAGGCGACATTGTCATCATTGTCATGACAAACACACACAGATACTCACACTCTTTGTATTTCATATCGTTGTTTCTTTAAAAGACTGTCATTAAGCACTGCTTGGCGTCATTATCAAATCGTCCTGGTGTGTCTGTCTCTCTTCTCCAACGTGCGGTTTCAAATATTGTTTCTAAACAGTTGGTTTTTTATCAACACCCAGGGGTGGGAGTTAAGTTTTGTCCTTTTTTTATCGTTTATTACCCGCTGTGTGTATTTGCGTTTGAATGTCACTGAGTATTTTAATGGAAGGGAGGCGTTTTCATGTTTGAAAAAATGCGGTGGAAATTGAAATCGAATTGAAATAAAATGAAAGACAAAAGTAAGTTAAATGATCTTTTATGACGCGTGTCTTGAGGCAATTTTCAATTTGTACTTCTAATGGGAAGGTGTTTTATTTCCATTTGTGAAGCGTTTAACGTGGGAACTAGTTTGTGCCTTTTTATCTATTTATCTATTTATTGCTAATATGTTTGGAAAAACTTTGCCACATCCAGGTTTACCTTTCAGAATGTTCTCAGATTTGATGACATTTTGACTTAAAACCATTTTTATGACTGTTTCACACACTAATTTTAATGAAATAAAATCCCCAAATGTAGATGGAACTCCTTAAAAATATAAAAAGTTCTTAAACCATAGACAGTCAATTTGCTGGGAGCGATGCAATTAAAATTTAATTCTATTGACACTTCCACCATAAATATTGACCCCAAAAAGCAGTTAATGTGAAAGTATTTCTCTGATTGGTAATTAATTCTTAAAATGTATTATTCGCAAAATAACAATAAGGAATACAATTAAACAAATAACTTCCACTGCGGTGAGACACTAAAACTTTCCTTAAACAGTTTTGTATTTGTGATTTCAGCGGCCATGTAAAAGCGATTTCTGGTCTTTATACAACATAAAATTTAAAAACGTTAAGTAAATAAGTTAAATGACACAATAACGAGTGCCAATTAAAATAAAATATATAATGAAAATTACTTTGCAATAAATAATCCCAGTAATAAAAAGGATTTTGTTTTTCAACTTTAAGTCGTGTCTAGCCGCGTGAGCGCGTGCAGAAGCATCAACACGTTATTACAAGTATTTAGTTTTTGAGAAGCAAACTGTTTTCTTGAGGACTATTACGCCTCGTAGTCGTTTTGTTCTAAGAATCCAAGCTTCAACATGTTGCACCAACCAACAGCAAAAGCATTTACTTAATACGGTTGTAGCCACTTTCATAGAAGAAGTTAAAACGTAACATTCATAACGATTGTGGAAGTCGGCGTCAAGAGGAGAGTGGCAGCAAGAAAATATCCGAAAATATCTGATTGCAACTACAGCCTGACTTTAATCAGATACGTGATCTTTAGAATATTTATCGTTAAAGATCTTTGAGCTTGAAAAAAGCTTTTGGTTTAGTTCTTCTTTAACCAGAAACTTAACGCTGATGTCATTAGTGTTACAAAAACAAAAACAACGACAACACACAAAATAGGAGCCCTTACCTTTTGCTAGCATCCACAGATTATTTAATATCTTTAAAAATTTTATTATTTAGAATTCTTTAATATACGTAATGAGTTTTTGATCACTTACATAGTAGATTAAGTTTTGTGACGAGATCTTATGTTGACGGAGTTTAAAAATATTAAAAAGTCCTTGTGATAAAAATCGATTCAATACGAACAAATTTTGCATGTGGTTGATTTACTTGTTTGCTTGACAGTAAAATGTATTAAATACTGTATGTATTCTCATTATATGCAGTTTCCATCTATTTATTCCAATTTAAAAATATATTTTTTATGTTCTTTGTTTTTCTCCAACCTGCCGTAAGACAGAAAACAAATACAAATTGTTGCTAGAGCCGAAAAATTATTTTTCAACTGAAACGACGTTCTGAAATATAATTGGAAGACGTCTAACATACACTCACTTGCATATTGGAACCGTTTGAAAACAACTCGTGATTTGATACAAAATCCAAGAGATCTGAGGCACAAACGAATGGCACATACATATGTACATACACACTCGTATGTACTCCTTAATTGAATTATAGTAAAAAGGACACAAATTACTATGTTTGATTTAACTTCGATTTTAGAAGAATATCAAATGTTGTGAAATACTTCATATTACCTTACGAATAATTCATCTAGTGCATTTTAGATTATTACACCGATCAATTTCAACACCTGCTCCACTGTAATTTGTGTGTCATATTGACCAGTAAACAACCACCCTTTCCCTTGGCATTAAATAAAAATTATAATTTCAGTTTCAAATTTTTTTCTGGTACCCACAAGAAACGCAAGTAATTGGCCTCCTGAATAAGTTATGAGAACTAAGGCGCAAAGCAACATCAAAAATAATATCAATTTTAAATAATACAGTCATAATTTTTTATTAACACAGTCAACACCTCAACAGCAAAAGAAAAATAAATAAATAAATGAAAAAAAAAAAAAATTCCCGACAACGAAGCAAACAATTGACTCCGACTGACTGACAAACGAAACCAATTCAAATTGTCAAAACACACATTTGTTTAGTATCCGCCCGAATCATGCTTGTGAGCAATTATTTCTATCGTGCAACGATTTTATTTAATTTTCCTGCTTTTCAAATTATCAAAATAAAAATTCAGGTGAAATATGAATTATTAGTCAATTGAATTAAACTAAATTGCACTGAATTGAATTGAATTTCTTCCACCCATTCATGGAATCCAAAATTTAATTTTTTTGAGGTTTTACACATGATTGATATTTATAATATTTTATATCTGAAGGGATACAAATCATGCACGAATTTTCAGCTAAAAGTTTCTATTTATTGAACATTTGAAAAGGAAAAAATCGACTTTGTGGGAGGGTTGCGGCTGCAACGTATTGTCGAATATCGATGCCAAATTTAACGAAAATTACTTTCGGCTGAATTCACTTAAACTGTGTCATTAGAAATAATCACATGTAAATACATACATATTTATGTATGTGTGCAGACTCGTACATATACTAGTATACGAGTTTTAGTCTTAATTTATTTTTAAAATTATATACGATGAAAGACTTTCATTTAAAATTCCGAGTCCATACCTTTAATATAACTTCCGATTTAGGAAAATTTGGTATATTGCGGATGTGAATGTATCATGCAATAAAATTAATTTTTTTTTCAACCGACCTTCCACCGAACTTAAGTATCTCGACAATGTTAATTCCACGATCTGCTTATGTGATTCCCATTTTGGATTATATCGGCATTATTTGCAATGTATTCCCAATGACGAGTCGAGGTTCTGCCCTGGCTCTCATTATCTAATATCTAATGAATGTACATATTGCAACAACTGTTTCTAAAGTAATAAGCGAAAGAATTCCTGGGGCCAATGATTATCTTTATTTTTTTGTTGAAATTTGCTGAAGCCGAAAACATCTTAAATGGTGAGATAATAAGTAGTTGATGTTGCGCAGCATAACAATTGGCGTAGCAAACCTGTCTCGGGGTTGTGAATCGTCGTCCCTGTTCCCCTTAAATTTTAACGCCATCGAACTATAGATTTCTATTTGGAACGATCTTCCGCCTTCGTACGTCAAAGGTGGCTTATAAACATGTGCCGAAGAAGACGACAAACAGAACTCTCAATATATGTATGTATATCAACTCCCAAAAGTCTCAGTAAAACTTCGCGGCATCGTTATTAGAAAATGTTCCGCTATTTTCACTTTTGTTATAAGAATCAAATTTCGTATTTAATAATTTTAAATTCACTCGTTATAAATTTAGTTACTCTCTTATCGTATTCTTCTTTCAACTCTTGGGAACCCAAACATGGATCTTAAGAGAAATAATACTTTTTTTGTAAGTTCTCGCCTCCTACCGGTAATATTTTTAATTTTGGAGGTAAGTTTACTGATTGGTTTCGTAGATTGACAGTTTTAATGGCTTCAAAGTTTCCTGTGATAATTACATCAGGTCATTAAATTCCACAAATGCTAAATTGAATAATATATCGCAAATATAGAACTTGAAAAAGAACCAAATAATACTTTTTATGTGTAAATACATCAGCAAAAGTAGTGCGCAACTACAGCGGAAACAACCCTCGCACAAACTGCTACGGATGCAGAGAAGTTTTTTATTTTATTGCTGTCCAAATTTATTGAAAACATAATCGAATGAATTATATTTAGTTTCCAACGTTCCTGCAAGTACAACTCGGCATCGTACGATAGTCTTATTTGCAAAGTAGTTGTTGCTCGTATGCAATTTTCTGGGCGCCACTTGCTAAAAGAGTTGGTTGTAATGCAGCAAGTTATAAAGAAAAAATCGTTTCTTTTCTGCTCAAACTCCACCTCCAAAAGAACAGGAAAAGGATTTTTTTTTTGTATATTTAAAACTGCTTCTTTCTTCTATTCTTATAGGAATCGGTTTTTGCCACAACTATAAATTAAATCTTTGCATACTATTGCATAAATTAAATTTTTTACATCTCAGCCACGCCCTTTTCCATTTGCATTTAGCATATCTACGCCCTCTGGAACTTCACAAGCAACGAACAAAAAGCGTGTTGGTCATTGGCGTCTTTTGCCAGGTACGAGTAAATGTCATCATCACCATCACATTCGTCGTCATCATTGGTCTCCTTTGTTGCTTAATTATAGTTTATCGTATTTCCATAAGACAACAAATCTTTAAATGCCAGTCGACAATACAAATGGCAACAGGCGGAATTGCAGTCGACTGTTGCATCGTTGTTCCTGTTGTCATTTATTGTTTGCAAAAGATCCCTGTCTAGAGGTTGTATTGCTGTGCTTTCTTTAATTAATTGTCGGTTGCATTTAACAATTTGTGTTTTCAATAAATCAATTCGCCCAAAAGGGTTTAAATAAATACAGCAACAAGCAAACAACAACAAACAGCACAATGGCAGTGCTGCAAAATGCAATATGTTAAATATTTTTGTGGTCATCGCAACATGGAATGTTGCATATTTATGAGAGCCTCTACAGCAAAATTGAGCAATATTTAGCATTCATTTAAATAACCTAAAGTTTGTTGATTAAGTATTTCGCAATAAATAATAAGGATAACAATACGAAAACAATAAAATGCAAATGATTACGGGTCGGTGCTTTGCTCTAAACCAAATGGAACGAGTGTACGAAGTTGTTATCGAAAACCAGACTCAAAAACACTTTTTATATGTAGAATAGAGCCAATAGTTTTCCCTTTGCTTTTTGATAAACATTCCTAACGCGTTTCGTCAGAGTAACCAATATCACAGGATTGCACGCAGAGGAAGACAGCATTTCTTTACATAGTTTTGCCCGCTGAATTCAAATAAGTAGTAAGTTTTTCACTAGGTCGTCTTAATTTTGGGCTGTTACATGCTGGTAGCATTGTCCTGTTACAACAACTGGTAGTTGGTTGAAGCAGTAGCGTGTCAACTTCCATTTGACGCAATAAATATTTTCCGCAAGAAATTCACGCCAAGATTGTTTCGTTCTCTCTACCAAAAGGACAATCATTCGGACGCATGATTACCACATTATTTTCCGCCAAAAAATTACGAACAACCAATGACGAATGAGCAGGTTCATTATCGTGATGCAAAAGCCATGAATTATTTTTCCACAATTCCGTGTCATCAGCCAACCGATATGCCGACATCATCTGCAACTTCTCTTATAGTGATTCGGCGATTCTCCATAACAATTTTCTCCACCTTCTAACTGTTATGCCTCTTACAAACAAACTAAAACTAAACACAAACACACTCAACTAATAACATATGTTCGAGACAAGTATGTCAACATAAAAAATCGCTAATCAAATGCACCTAGACCGAAAAATTTCAAAATTTACCTTTTCTCTTGAACAGACCACGTATGTATGTCCACATGTGCTTTACGTTGAAGAAGTTTTTTTTAAACCTTTGCATTTAATCTATTCGTGCAACCTTTTGCATATTGCACGCTTTATAGTGCAGTTATTGTCGCTAGAGCATATTTGCGGAACTTATTGCATCGTATTATTTCTTTTTGAAATTTCACGATTATCTATTTTCTTACATTTCACTAGTGGATTATTTTAGAAACAAATCAATCCCGTTCAGAATAATAAGAAAGTAACACATATTTGAACACTTTTATGCAACGAGGTAGTGTGCGGAAGGACGTTCTGAAGGATGTACTGCCTACCCCATAGTGGCTATTTCCCTATAGAATTTTCAAAAGTCGCTTTGTTATTATTGTGCTCTCTTAATTTTACTCAAAAATTCCGATCTTGTCCACCCAATAAGGCGCAAATAGTGGAATGAGTGCAATATGATGATTCTTGAAGGGAGTCGTTACTGTATGTTGAGTTTTCAAAACAATTAAAAAACCGAACTCCGAATACAGAAATGTCCAGAAGCCTTTTTATAAATCACTTTGCGCTAAAATAATTAGCAAGATATCACATAAGACACACACTCGTAGTAATACAAATAGAAGGCGTTTTATTTTTCTAAGTTTATCATCGCTGACGCGTAATAAAGACAAATAATATTAATAACAATAACAATAATAACAACAATAATAATAATAATAAAAGTAATAATAACAATATTATTATTATTATTTTTATTATTATTATTAATTATAATAATAGTGATAACAATAATTTACTTCCATCTCCTCTTAAAATATGGTGAAACAAAAATATAAAAATGCATGGCTTGACAAAAAAATGTCAAATTCTTTTTATACGCTTTTCTTTTCGGTAGTAGTGTTTAATTATATTGAAAAAGCTTCAAATTTAAATAATTTCCATTAGTTACCAACTGGAATTGTTTTCAGCTTCTTGGGTTAAGTTGACCATGAAGAAGCAAATTTAATAATCATTGAAAATGAAGCTGCTTCAAATGAAAGCGGCCGCCTTTTGATTATTCGCACACAATCACGTTTTCTTATAGAAACGTAAGCTGCAATAATAAAAACAAACGACGTCAAAAGAGCTCTGTGTCTAAATGCACATCCATCAATTTCTGTTGCTTTCGTCATCATCAACTAGAATCGAAATCTTCTGAAATCAGGACAATACGGCAGACAACAGATTCGGTTTGAGCAATCAAACTTTGAATGAATCGAAACAGAAGCGCAAGTAGCGAAATTGTTAAAACTTGGCAATTCAACAAGAAACGGAAAACATCACTGTCACTCGCATGTTCAAGAGGATAAAATCAAAACTTGGCCAATACACCCTAAATGTGCTCATTGCCAAACAGTAGCAAGAATAGCAATCGTCAGGCAAAAGCATTCTACTGCAAAAAGTACACATTGAAAAGCTTTTGTCTCAGAGAACAAAACTCGTCATAATAATGATGCCTGCCTGCATGCCTGGCGGTAAGTACCCGTACACACATACATACAGTAAAGGTGACGATCGTCATGGAGATGACATATAAAAATGATGATTTGTTTTTGAATTTAGCTACTTTTGTTTTAGTTTCTTAGAGTTCTTTACATATTTCTTCTTTCCACTTCATACGCCTTTAAATACCTCTGCTTTCGGCCAGGATCAATGGTATTTCTCTGCTGTGGCAGATACGGCTACTTTGAATCAGAAAATATTCGGAAATTTTCGTTTATTTTTATTCCATAACACACAAACAGATCTTTTTTCTTGCAAAAAACCTAGACTTTTTTTCTTCATTTGCGTTGGAGTTTTTGCAAGTTTTGTCTGAGTCGGGATCTTTTCATATAATGGTGACATCTTTTCATCAAATCATTCATTTTACCGCATTTAAACGTAAATACAAAGCAAAATCTCTTTTCGTGGCAGCAACAAAGGAAAAACATTTATACATGAAAATGTTAACAGTGAAATTTAAATAAATCGCAGCCATCATTTATGGATGTATGTGCTCGTGTGTGTATGAGCTCAACATGTACATTAAGGAATCAAAATGTGGCTAACAGCTTTGTTAGGATAACTGAAGAAGTGAGCTGCCAAGTTTCTTCTTAACCCTGCAGCCAGACGATCAAGTTTTGATCGTCTAACCCCAAGTAAATTACAATATAAAACAACACTACGAATCAATAAATATTTGATAAAAATCGATAAGAAAAATGGTAAAATTTAAGAACAAAATGGTGCGGTACAATGCACGAAATATTTGCCTACAACCTTAAAATTGTACAAGTTTTGAAAAAGATTTCTGACAAACATAAGATGACAATCATGAAACCCTTATGTTACAAATAAATGAAAGTCGGAAAAATTTCCACAAAATCCCACAAAGTCATATCAGAATATAATGCTCGCTTTACCCAAATAGTACGTGTGTTGTCTGAAACATGTGTTCGGCTATTTCGTGATCGAAATAGTGCTCGCAGTTTATTTTTCATTGCCGTTGTCAGATGCTCAAAACCTCGCGCATCTCGCTACAGCATATTTATACAGGCAACAGCTCAGGCGATAATTTTTGTTTACATTTTACATATATGTGTCAAAGTGTGTTTACAATTTTCTTCTTCTTCTTTTGCTTATATTTGTGGATGCTTTTCTTGTTTTTAATGTTTTTTTTTGCAGGTTTTTCTTTAGTTTCTTAAATTACACAATTTTATTTTTGTAATATTGCATTTGTTGTCGAACTAGGACGATCGTTATAAATGAACTTTGGTTAACAGGTTGCAGTCTGATAATGCTTTTGGTGACAACGTTGCCCGACAAACATGATTAGATCACAGGATTATAGTACCTGTTACACACACGTAAATTTTTCTTGCTCAACTTTCAATTCAGCAGGCAGACAGATAAGGAGAGTATGTATATCTTTCTCTATCTATTTTCATTCGAATAAAAGTAATCCTGTGACCTTTTTTTATTCATTATATTTCTGATGTTTTGATTTCATTTTGATGATTTGGCTTATTTTGCTTCAATTTAACAAACAATTTGTTCAATATTTGATTACCCCATTGTACATCATTAACCACAAAATGTGGTTGTGTCGCCTCAAAAGTCCTTCAACAGTCATAAAATAGTTAAAGCAACGTTTTGCATGCGATTTCCGAACAAGCGTTTGTTAGTCTTAGAGCCGTTTTCACAACGTACCTATAGCTTAAAGTTAGGTTTTATTTGCCGCATTTCGTAGTAAAATTTCACAATTTGAAACTTTAAATTCCTAAAACAAGAATCAAGATTTATGTTTAATCAAGAATCACATTTATGTTTAAAATTTCAAATTGTTAGAACTTATTTCGAAATGCGGCCTATGAAATCCTACCTTTAGCTATCAATCAATACGGCCATTAATCGTTTCTCATGTTAAATATTTCCCATATAAGTAGTTATTCGTCAAATAACAAGTTAAATGAGAGGACTTTTCTATATTAACCATTTACTTTGGCCAAAATATTTCATGGTTATCATAAATGGATCTAGGGAAACTCAATAATACCTGCATATTTGTTTGTGCGAAGCAATCGAAATCTCCTTGAGACCTTTTTGCGTTATGGTTCTAACTCAGCGACTTATTTTGAATTTCATTCTGATGTCTGACATACAATCGCAAGGCTTTAGTAGAATACCGACAGAGAAAATATTTTGCTTTCACTCCATTCGACCTTGGTAACACTCTCAGAGCCGATACTTAATTGAATCCTATGAATCCGAAATACATGCACACACCTTGTGTGTTTATTCCGCTTATCATTCTTCATTCATTTAGTTTTGATGAAATGCCAGCATGTTGAACCAATGATGTTGATGTGTCCTTAATGCTAATGAAGGTGGCTACCAAATTTCATCGCTGCCGATAACAAAGAATGACAGACTCAGTGCTCAGTCGCTGAACGTTTTTGAAGAACGTCGGTAAATTTGAATAGTATTGTCATCGTTTTAGAAGAAGATCTGCAACATGTTTCTGTTTTAGTTGTTTAGTATTTTAAAGAATTCAAAGTTGTCAGTCATAGTTTTTATAAATACTTCCATGCAGTTCTTTTGCAAAGCATTTATTTCAAAAATTCTTTATAAATGTATCATGTGTGTTGCATGTATCTTGGCATTTGCAACCTTTTTCTTTAGCGAAAGCCTAAAAAATGTGATACCGCTACTTTTGCCGAATTTTTATTTTAAACAATGAATGAGAAACTTCTATTTGAAAAAAAAGAACTGATGTGTATATATACAGATATTTGATAATACTTACATACATATGTGTGTATAGATACATACTTATATATTTATGTACTTATGTTTCTCCATTTCATTATTAGCTGAAGTAATAAAATCATAAATTCAAAACATGTTGCAAGCGAAATGTATTTTAGAAATATTTCTTGTGTTTTTCGAAAATTTTCTTTCTTAATAGACAAAGTCATTAAGGAGTTAAAGCGCCAGCAATAACGTTTGAGAAAAGTTATAATTAGTATTAAGGCTGTGTGTGGCAAGCAAGTCTTTCTTTCTGGCATGCTGGCGAACTTCTATACATACGTATACATACATATATGTATTACATACACATGTCCATGCTCGCACATCCATACATATACATACTCATATGCATGTACATAATTTTTTTTCATTCAAATGTTCAGTTGAACTCATTAAAATGATAAAATGTTATTGTAACAGTTCGGAATAATTAAATATGATAAGAAAATGTTTCATCCAGTAAAATAGAACTCGCACACAGAGCTAAATAAGTTTTCTTCACGAAAATTCAATAAACATACATGCGTATGTGCGTATGTGCAGGATATGAAGAATTGCATTTGTAATGTGAATATCTATATTCCTAATTACGCACATGGTATACATGTGTGCGTATAGAACTCGGACACATTTGTGTTTCCGAAAGGTACTCGTAATAAGAACTTAACGCGACGTATAAAGTGATTCTGGCATGTACTTGCAACTTGTTTCAGATCAGTACACATTAACTAGCTTATAGTGTTGACGGCGCTAAGTTCCTTAAAGGGTGCCGAACGCCTGATAAACCGAGATCTGTCCACCAAGAGCTCAATATGCCTCCAACGCTGATAAAGTGTTCTGTAACACAAACAAAATTATTCTACTAAAGTATAATTATTGTCTACAAAACTCTGATTTATTACGGCCACTAAATTTCAACATATTTATTGAAATTATAATAACAATAAAGTAAAACTGCTTCGAAGATCTGCACGTTGCAAAAGAAATGATTTCAAGTTGGCGGTAAATTTTTTTGTTTAATAGTGTTTTGCTAAACTGTGTCTAAATTGGGAGCACCGAAGACTATTCCCGTAGTTTATTAATAGTAAGTATGACATTCGCGCAGCACCATAATGATTGTATTCATTTCTTTTGAAATAAAGTCCCTCCAAACTATTTAAACTATTTAATTTGTATTGTGATTACGATAACACAATGTGGGAGGCACATAACAAATCCTTTCGAAATAACGAAATATTTCATTTCAACTCGAGCCTTAATTTCTATAAAATGTTTGCAGCAAGAAATCAAAAGGGGGAGCCTGTGAAATTATAAACAATTAAATTAGGTGATGAGTTAATCATGATAACCACCCCTTTTGTCACAAATCAAGTTTCTACAGATTTGCTCTGGCTTAACTTTTCACCAATGTGTGAGAAATCTAAGCGATTTCTAATGGTTTAAAACTGCAGCTACTACAATACATGTGCCCGTTTGAGCTTTGAATGTACATATGTATGTGCGTTTGTATATAAATTATAAAAACATGTTCCCAGAGTTTGGTTCTTTTTAATTTTCTTCAAACCAAACTAAGCGACACATAATGAATATTGATAATGGGGCGTTGAAAGAGGCGTATTTTACCACCGCAGTAAGAAAAACGTCAAATGAATAATTTACTACAGAGTTGAAAACATGTCCACAACACCTTCAACAAGCAAAATACTCATAGTAGAAATAATAATAATAATAAAATACTATGACAATTCAATTAGAAGTTAGTGTTGTTGTTGTGGCTTAAAACCCCACCTCATAAATTTCAAACCGACTTAATCTCTGTGCGCAAGTGTATTGGATGGGTGAACAAATTTTTGCAAATATGAAAATGAATAAAACGCACAAAATTTTCACAAAAAAATTTTACTTGTTGTGGACTCAGCTGTCTTTATGCAGCCATCATGCTTCAAAGGCGTTCCAACTCATATTAAGTATATAAGGATCACGGTGTAAGTCGTTTGTTCACTTGTTTCCACAAAAGTTTTCTAAGCCTTCAATTGCTACATTTTTCGCAGTTCAGAAACAAAATATTATGATTGACATCTTTATGTATGTACATGCGAGCCTGCATGCTTTCGAAACATGATGGCTGAAGTCTACTGATGATTTGATTAGCGCCAATGAAATGCACGGATATAGTCAGCTGAGCCTACAACAAAAAAAAAACATTTTTTGAACAATTGACGGAATATCCTGCTAATTTTAATAGATAATTTTTAATATGGAAGAAACTGCAACCTTTAATACCTACAAACATACGTACATATTTATACTCGTATATACAGCAGAGTTCAGTTATAACTTACAGCGGCTATAAGCAATTATCGCGTATAACGAACGACAAATTGTTTATAGAATCTATCACGGCAGTAGTGAACTTCGGTTATAGTGATTTTTTGATATCAACTCCTGCTTAAGTACTGAATACAAAAGTGCTTCTTATACCGAGAAAAACAAAATCGCAAAATATGTTCACAAATTTCCTCAATTGTTGGGTTATACTAGTTGAGCCTTTCATTCTGATTAAAGCCTTTGTAACACCCACAATTTTATTACTTCTATGGTTGAAAGTTATCATTCGTTGAAAGTTATCATTTGAATAATTAGAGTTTGTTTTGGTGAAAACAGGTGTGAATACAGGTTGGAAGAAAAATAAATAGATTCATATCGAATACAAATTATTTACTGCGCAGTTGTATTAAGATACTCTGAGCCTGCAAATATATTTTTTAATTTTCATGAGCGATAGAATTCTCGTATTGTGATAGAAAGTGTATGTAAAAATATATGAACGCTTACAAACCGGTTGAAGTTCACTGATCATTTTGTTACAACCAATGAAATGCCGATATACGTATGAACAGCCAGCAGTGCACCAAAAACTATACATTTTTGAAACTTTAAATTGAATTATATCAATGCATTTGAATTGTTATCGTTATTTGCTTAATAAAACATACATAAGTGCACCAATAATTAATAATCAATTAATCATCTAATGGGCAATTTTTGACTTCGCATTTAAGTGGTACTTTAATAGGAAATTCAGTTTTTCAATGATTTATTCGAAGTCTATTTAATTTCAACACAATGACCATATGATTCTGATGATTTGTTTTTGTTTAGCAGACAAACAAATGTTCTACCATCGACAAATTTTCATACATTTCACAAAAATGAGCTTTAATATGTAGTTTTAGGACAAACGAAATTTACAAATGTTTTATTCAAGCCTTTTTTAAATGCTTATTTTATAATTTTCAATTTATCAATCGTATTCTACAATATTTCCATACCACTTAAATAAGCGTTTTGATTCATGACTGATAAATTTCAATAAAAATTAACTATCGAGGTACTGAATGCCTTACCATATTCTACCTGCTTATAAGATGATCGAACGAAGAATAAGTCGATCTCTAAAAACATTCTTTCGTTTGCACCAAAGTGTCGTTTGGAGAGCAATAATGGCAGAAGCTTTTCTTTACACCCAACATTTTTGTTAAGCACATATAAAATAGATTTATCTTAGATCTATCTCAGCAATAGATCTGTTAGTGTTTTCCTCTTCTCACAACTTCTTAATTGGTATTTGTTATTTACTTTTAAGTTTATCATTTATGTAAGTCTGAGTAACAATTTAATAATTTTCAGAAGAAGCGAAACAAGCAGGTAATTGTAGGATGTTTTGAGATCAAATTGGTGGGCAGCAACCGCTGGGTGTTTCTCTCGTCATGTAAGCTGACCGCTAGATAAAAATGAAAATAAATACGTTTGTCGTACCTGTCAGTCAGTTGTATTATTAAAAGATAGTTAACTGAAGTGACTAATGTCCCAACGTCATTTTATTCCAAATTACGTACATGACTTACGTTATTTCAAAGAGTTGAAGTTTGTCATTTGATTTTCGAAATACTCGTAGCTCTCGTGCTCTCACACTAATCAAGTTGCGAAAAATGTACTCATATTTACTTTTTCATCTTGTTCGCTGTATTTAACTTCAAGTGTTTTCAACTTCAGTTCTTTGTGCTACACCAATAGTAATTTCTTCTAAATATGTATGTTGCATTTTGGTATGTGCTGTTGGCCATAGAAAAGCGAATTTATGAAATTCTTACGACAATTGATAATTTTTGAGACCAATCGCCTCACCGAGATCTTGCGTCTTCAAATTTAGAGACTGTTTGCTTAAAAGAAATCCTTTAATTACTGTTGCAAATAATATAACCTTGAAAAAATCAGTATTAGAAATGTGATGATGGTAAAACTTGAATCTTCAGGGCCCCTTTGCAGGCTGGAGATTGAAGTTATATAGTTTCACTGTTTAGTTGGCTAATCGGAGAATTGGTTTAATCTCGTTTTTGGGTGGAAGGTTAGACCTGCCAGTATTACCATACTAGACTCCTCAAATGGCAACGTTTCTCGTATCATCCACGCAATTGGCTCGTTTTAGAAAAGAAGAAGAAGAATTTCTTTTATGTTTAATTTTCTTCAAATTCTAAAAGGAGTCTTGTGATACTGCGGTTGAATTGGTTATTGTTACATATTTTTCCTTTTAATTATTTTTTTCAAATTCATGAAAGCAAAATTTTTGCAAAAGAACGTATGTCATCTGGCGGACAATATTCCAATATGGTACGATATTAAATAAAATTTTTTAAAAGTAGAATACTTAACAAAACATATAGACCACTAGGTATCCTATCCCATATCGGCTTTTTTACCCCGGCCGTGAACTATTATAGCGTGATTCGCAAACAAATATGATGTTGTTGGTGTACGCCTGGAATATCAAGAACTCGAAGCTCTAAGGGTATAACATTGAATTTCGAACGGTTTTCCGCCATCGCAAGTCAAATTTTTTTGTAAACAGACCGCTTCCGGCTGAATTCCATCTTCAGTGTTACTAAAGCTCTAAACACATAGACGACAGCAGACAGCAAGCAGCAATATGCCAAAAATAAAATCCATGTATCTAAATGAAAACGATTATTTTGACGGCAGCACAGCAGCACGACTGCACAACAGCATTTGCTGCTGCTGCTAACTTAGGCTATTTTCTATTTTGACGGGCAGCATTAATCAAATATAGCGTTGCCATTATATATATAAATTGGAAAAATAAAAACAAAAACTTTTTTTAATATTAAACATAAAAGAACATTACAAAAATACAATAAAGAAATAAATTTATGTGTTTTTTTATAGTTTTTCGTGATATTATTATATTTTTTATCAATAACTTTAATTTTATGCATTATAAAATATATATCCGGCATCCCTGAAATTTGTATTGCTAAAATACACATCAGGTGATTATTATGCTGTTGCTGTCTTCAAAATAATTATGAAGCTGACTTCAGAGCAGCATTTGAAGTTGGCAGCATTTGAAGCCGTGAAGTCGTGAAGTCTGCTGTCGTCTATGTGTTTAGAGCATAAATCCTTTTTCTGTTGCTCGTTCTCCTTATATCCTTCGGTGGCTGTGTGTGTCCACCCGTGTGTCTCTGCATACCACCCGTCTATTTCGTGTCACTCTCTCGTCGCTGTTCATTTGCCTGTATCTCTCCTCCTGCCTGTGTGTCTCTCCCGCTCTCGCGGCATCGCTTTTCCCACTTCATGACTGTGTTCGTACATTCTATTCGTCGTCATATATATTCGTCATTAAATAGAAATTTAACCTCATCAGACCTCCTACGAAAAAAAAAGTTCATTGTAGGGGTTTCGGAGGCTTACAACCAGTAAATAAGCGTTTGGAAGAGCTGCACAATAATACAAATATCCACATATAAGAATAAATTCGTAATCGAATATCGGTGATTTATTTCTTCAAATTGAAAGTAAGTTTTCGAACTATAGCGGCTTGATTGAGATCAATTAGTTGGGCTCAAGTTCGATTACTGAATTTGCCAATTGAGATTAAAATATATCAATATTATAAGGGAAATATCAAGTTGTACTCTTAGTCGTTCTACACATAGAAAATTTAATTATTTCTAAAATAAAAATGTGGTTCAATTAGTTAATACTATATTTTAGACCCTTTTGTTTTAATATATGTATATCTTATTTAGTAAACGAGCCTTAGATTTTTCCATAAAAAACAGAAAACTTTAACTATTTTTTTCAAATAAAAATACCTGAACCGCGTTTACTAAATGAGATACATATATACGAGTATAAAAATATGAATATACAAAAATGCACGGCTGAGTAGCTTGATTAATACAATGATTCCAACAGCCAAGGAGGCTTAGAAATTTTAGACTTCCATTGCAATAGTTTATTCTCTTTCCTTGGCGGAACTCCTAAGAATGGCCTTCACAATAGCAACGGTTACTCTTGTCTTTTCAAGAAGAATCGTAGATGCAATAAGTCGATCTTCTTTTCAAATATACAATTCAATTATGAAAACAAGCCTAATGGCAACTAATAAATACTTCAAGTTGATTGCCCACTTAAAAAGGTTCATTTCGATTGAAAAACAATCGGGAAACAACTGGCTTTTATGACAAATACTCACTTACAAAACATTTCCCAACCACGAGTCAAATGTCATCCTGTGTTTAATGAAAAACGCACATAAATTTTTAACAAACATAAAAGGCTGCAAACGGCTGCTTTAGAATCGACACTGATACTACGAAGTGAAACCTTGGAATGTGAACAAAATTATTGAGAAGGAATAATGAAATAAATTGAAAAACACCCACTCACTATCTACACAAATTCGCTTAGAAAAGAGTGAAATGTAACATTAGATAGTTTAGCACCATTAATAAGGGGAGTATAGATCACAAGCGTATGATCTCATAATTAAATGCAGCCAAAACATCACCTTTAATGGAGGAATAGATAACAATTTCAATTGTTTTACTGATATAAATGTGCTTGCAGAAGGATAATTTAGTGTTTCCATCGCTCAGAATGGCAGTTTCTCAATAGGGGTATGTAGGCAGAGATGGAAATAATATTTGGAAATAAGAAACCGTACAATAGACACCAGTGTATTGATTTTCATTGATATACTTTTTGCCCTGTGAAATTTAATATTTCAGCAAACCTCTTCTAAACCTTGTGTTAGAAAATAGTTCGTATGTTTAAAATTAACAAAGTGGCCACAACGTAGAAACTAATCAATAAAGAAGAAGCTAAATGAAATGGATTTGTAAAACAGAGTGTCCCTTGTGGTCTTCCTACCTGCTGCAGTTTGCCAAATTTGATTTTCCCTGTGGTGTTCTGCCAAACTCCACAACATAAACATGTTACTATTTATGATATTTTAGTTCAAAGAATCATTCATCTGCATGTGAATATCATGAAGAAAATGAAGGTTTGCCACAATTTACACAATTAAATGCAACAATGTTGCTGAAGAGCTCCCCGATTTCTGCGAATTATAGACAATCACTTACTGAGACCACAATCACAATTAATTTGTATGGCGTTTTAAAGCCACATAAGTTGGAGAATCGAAATATTAGAATTTTGCATAAAAAATAATTTAATTAGTTAACATTATTTTTTGACCTTTTTAAATATATATTTTATTTTATTAACGAGCTTTAGGTCTTTTTATATTAAAACAAACAAATTTATAGAAAAAATCAAAAGTTTGTTGTGGCTTTAGCTCTTCATATGCCGACATTTCATTGGTTGCTAAAACCAAATAGTCAGTGAAGTTTAAGCAGTTTGAAAACATTCCGAGGTTGAATGTAATAATGAATTTCAATATTAAGTATTTGCAAACAAATTTATTATATTCAGTATTTCGAATTTCTTTTTATTTAAAAGGTCCTAAAGCCGATTTTGAAATAAGATGAATAAAAAACTGTTTTTTTTCGTAATTTGATAAGCTTACCTTGAAGGTAATTCCAATTTAAATCATGTGGTATATCATAGTAGTTCTAAATTAATGCATAATTATATGGTGCAGCCATCGACATTCACTAACTAAAAATCTTACGAATGTCTTAATAAATGTCTTACTAATTTTTCAATAAAAAGAATTGAAATAGTAAAACTACTTTGCAAAATTAAAAAAAAAAACACATTCATGAGAAAATCTCCTGTTGCAAAAATTACTCGACTGGCAACACTGCTCATTATTGGTTTAGAGGATTTACAAAAGATATACACCCACATTTAAACAAATACATGCATATGAAAGTCCTTTTGATGGCATACACAAATAAGTATCGTTGCACATTTTGAGAGCGGGACTCCTACACTTTGTTGCTGCAAATAAAGAAGTGCCAAACGGTTGTCCGAGTATTTCAGAACATGTTTTTATTCTGCGTTGTTCAACGTGAAACCGGCTATAAATCACAAAATTTATTTTTGCTCCTTTATCAACAATCAGCGTGTGTTCTTTCCTGTAGCCCAGCAACATTTTTTGTTTGTTTTTCGAGTTAATTGTCATTAGAAATCAAACAATTAAAAATTTATGTTAAATAAAAAATGCACCTGGGTTAATGGCAATTTTCGGAAAACTATTTTAAAACATTGACTGAAATAGATGCATTTTAGTTGAGGGTGTTGCTTAATTTCACCATTTCTTCTGGACAGTTTCATTGTTATTTCAACGATGTTGGCAAAAACAATAGAAAGAGAGCAGTTGTTTTTATTTCATTTACCGCCGTTTGGTCAACACCGTTTTTGTTTCATTTGTCTATGATTTTTCATGAATTCTTCAGTTGCACTTTTATGAAAAATTGTTGTACAGTAAATTTATTTTAATGATTCTTTTCCACATGTACATATGCACGTTAATATGTATTCCACAAAAAAGGAAATCAACAATTGTTTTCGATCTAGATATGTGGCTGCTTCTACAGTTGAGAGCTCTGGCGTTGACAAACAATGCTTACGTTGGATGATCAACGATGTCTCAATTTTAACTGAAGCATCCTTGTATTTATTTTCGTCGTTTCGTATGCGTATTTTTTGAAAATTTGGTGACTGCAATTATCAAGTTATTTATGCAACCAGCTCTTCTGAGCCTGTCCTTGTTTCATTACGAAGGCTATAACTGTGTCCGAGCACGCAAGTTGGCTGTGATGGCATGCAGCTCCTTAGTACTTGTTCGATATTTTGTGAAATGGTTCTTGACAGTGCGTTTGTTCGACACTATCTTGAAGCCGTCAGTGAAGATCAAGAAGTTGTGATTTATAGTGGGAAAATATCGTCTAAGTCCTTAAGCAACTCAAACGTCCAAGCTTCCTACGTAGACAAATACGTGCTACAAATAAGTGCTACATTCAACATCGCTCACCTGGTATTGTGCTTCCAGAAGCTTTTAGAAACGTTCACTTTGATAGCACCCAAGTAGTCCAGGTCTGGTAAGCGAAACTTGTGGAAATAAGCAAAACACATCCCTGCTTAATTAATTAGATCCACATAACATTTACTAGTAACGAGATCGTCATTTTTAAATGATATAATGAAACAAAATATAACTCTACTAGGATATTGTTCCAAAGAGCTTGAAAGTACATATATACTTAAAAGTGTGCAACATCTTAATATTATCCAATTTGCTAAAACTTGGAATATATATTTTCTACAGCAATGAAGCTCGCCACGTTAAAAACGTCACATAAAAAATAAAAATCACAACCTTGGAAAACGCCACCTCCTGACGAATGTATCATCCCAAAAGATCCTACGTACAGCAAACTTTCAGGAATATCTATTAACCGCCACATATTCTTTGAAAAATATAAGTTTTCGTTAGCTAATTGATTCGCAAGGATAAAATAGGCCAGTACTTATATCATAACTAATACAAATCACTTTGATTATTTTATAATGCGTAGTGCTGAAAAAGCGAATTTTATTATTTTGACACTACATAAGTAGTTTTATTTCTTACTTTTTTAATAGTTTGCTTGACTACGCCATTTGTCCTTAAAATTAATCACGCCTCACTTTTACAGTTATGCAGTTGTAAGAGATTGAATGACTAATGACTTTGTACGGACGCACGTCACTCCCCACTCTGTGCTTTAAAAGTAGCTCCGAAGTAGACCGAATTTAAACACTCTACTTATAGTAGTTCTCAATATATAAGGCATTTAATTAATACTTTTTATAGCGTGTAGCCCTTTCTCCGCCCCTATTCAATCGGTATTTGGCCGTACCACGCACTTTGCTCTCAAGATAAAACATGCCATAGTTTTTGAATAAAAATCGCTTAATTACTATGGCTGGACTATTTGATGCAGGTAAGCAAAATACGCAAAATAAGGAGAAAAAGTTCTTAATAGAAGTACAACTAGAAGCAGAAACTTGAAGGCGCTTTAACTCTTGTTGTTTGCCGCATTTGGTTCTCCTGACATTTTTTGATGCAACCGCAGTAACGACAACAAATCGCATTGCAATGACCACAACATTTCCAAATACAATTGAATGGCGGCACTTGTCAAAAGCTTACAAATGCCATACACAAAACATGATTGCCGAACAACTGAACGAGGAGCGTTGCTGCTGCTGCCGCTGTCACTTAATTTTCTTACCCAACTGAAGCTCAACAACATTATGGTAACCATCGCCATCAGAAACAACAGCATTTCATAGCACAAAGCTGATACCTTTTTGTTTTTGTTGGCCAACTACTTTTTAAATTTTACCTTCAGCAAAAATTGCTACTGCAACAAAAGAAGCAACAGAAGACCCAACAATGTGCAATGAAATGAATTAGTTGCAGCACAAACACACAACAAAAGAAATAAAATTTTTATTGAAGTAAAAAATGAAGCAACAACAAAACAAGATTTTAAGTATTTATTTCGCATTATTTACGCATTGAATTGAACTTGAATTTAGCGATTTGTTGTAGCTGCTTCTTGATCCATGCCAACAATGGCTCGCTCAACGATTTGCTGTTGATTGCAACTTTTTTACTCATTCTGTTTGATTTTTTAAGGAAGCCATTACACGCATACGATTGACTCGTTTTATGATCTGCTACATTTTGCCGATGCCAAAGAAGAACTGTGCGTAGATTGATTCCTTTGAATTCGCTACTCGCCTCCTCTGCCGTTGCATTGAAGTTTACACAAAATATCTTCTTAGTTCTCCTTGTTGTTGCAGTTGTTCTAAGAGTGTTTGCTGTTTTATTGAGTTTTAAATTTATTGTTGCAAATTAAAATGTGTTGCTTGGAATTTTTATTTAAAGTAGTTTAGGAAGTATCAACTCAGTAACAATACTCGTAGCCACACACCTTCATATCGTCGAGGAGCATGTCAACCGGTTGTCAGTTAACAAAACGATGATATTAATAGAGCAACCACAAATATTTTAATAAAAATTGAAAGCTGTTTTCTGAATATTTACATGGCATAAAAATTATTATCAAAGAAATGCTCGGAAGAATGCGACTCCTTACTGCTTACGGCTGATTCTTATTCAGGTAAAAGCTTTTAAAAAACACAATTGTTGAAGTGTTTATGGAAGCACATCACAGCATCTATTGGCTATATGCAACCAGTAATAAATCGGTAGTGCCTGGAAGATTTTTGATTACACATCTCCAACAATTTCCCGGAGAATTTGCGGCAGAGAACATCTGAATAACGTCTGATGGCATAATTACAGATCAAGAATACAATGCGATCTGTCTCCATGCGAATTAATTTGTAATAGGCCAAGACCTGAAAGTGAATCAACGAGATTAAATTCATGGAATACGCTTACAATGAGGCCGTCAGAATGGACTTATTTTTCGAACCAATTTCATTCACCGCCACCACGAAACTTGCGATCTTTATGAAATATTTGAAATCAGTAGCTTTCCCATCAAACATATTAACCGAGTCCGCACTTGCGCAATAAATTTAGAAGCGTTCCAATATTGAAAGTCAGATCATAACTAAATATTGTCTGTGTACTTGCATCTTATTTTATTTAAATGTATTACGCATCCTTAAATACGTAGTGATCCTACGAATATTTAATATATTTTTAAGTCCTTCGATATCAACTGATATTGTTTTTATTGTTTTTTTTTTTTATTGTTGAATTAATATATTTTTTATTTTCTCAATCGGTATTGGACCTTAAACACACATATACTCATACATACATTAGAATAGTCAAAACATGAATTAGTCAGGTTGCATGTTGGTCGGAATTGCAATAATTAGTAAAAGAAAAAATGTATTCAAATAATTTAAACAAATAAACAAAGGAACAAAATATGTTATTTAATTGATTAAATAAAAGGTGCTATAAAAGCTCATGAAAAGCGGGCAGCATTGAGCGAAAGACCTCAATGTACATGAACGAATTCAAGTACTTCCTTTTTGAATTTCATTGCTCGTTACTTAAAAAACAGAAGCAAACCCCTTGGAAAATGTATCACGCTTGAGTGGTTTGCATTGAGAACTACTTTTTTAAGAGAAGACTAATTTATTTTAGTATTTGTCTTATGTATGAATAACTTAAATACCCTACAGGAATAACTTAAGTTCAGTGCTGATCTTGAACTGACTGACGTATGGATACAAGTGATCAAAATTAAGAATTACATACCATTACATACATGAATATTTGAAATATTGATATGAAACCGAGAATAAACTACGATATTTTTACATACGAAAACTGAAGTGCAGCATCATCTTGCCGCAGGTGCAGATATAAGAACTAAATCAGCTTCCAAGAAGGGTTAGAAGAAGCCAAATAAGCTCTAAGGAATTTTTTCGAAACACACAAATATTTTCGAACAACCGAAAAATTATGTCAAATATTTGAAAATCAAAGTTTTCTTGCCTCCAAGCATCTCGTTCCGATTTTCTACTGCAAATATAATGACCATAGGATTTCTTTCTGATAAAATGCAAGACCGGGAAACTTTATACAACCAGAAAAATATGCTTAAAACTATATCATAAACAGCGAAGAAAGGGCTACCTACGCCTCGTTGTTTCATTCGATTAACACTTGGGAGGTGCAAATAAAAGCAAACCAATTTAGTCAGACAGTCTCGAATACAAACCTTATGACGAACTTTAATGCCCGAAAATAACTGTTTAGGGCACAAACTGCCCATGTGCATACATAAGCATATACATACGCATGTACATACATACATATTTACATTTATTTATATTTATGACTGTTGTCTCTACTTAGCACTGCCTTTATTTGCCGACAAATAATCGTAATTTGCCGGATCGTTGTGGAGTGGAGTCAACACCGCTTTAACACAGTGCAGCAATTATTCAATTAATTTAATATGAAGGAACAGTGTAAAAATTTACATAAATTATTAATAGCATTTTTGAGCTAGAAAATTGTACTCGTAATAGTTACAATTAAAACAAAAAGACAAAAAGCCTTCATTTATACAAATTAGTGTTGAATTGAAAGCTTGGTCTTACGATGATATTACAAGTTCGAGGTTTCCATTGCAATTATTTATTTAAAGTTTAAGTCCACATTTGGTCCTTGTATGTCTTAATAGTCGCAGTTAAAATTTTGTTCGGAACTCTGCTAATCTTTATAAAGCGCAGGTTGGACAAGAGAATAAACAGCCCACAAAATATGCTTCCACTCTCGTAAAGGAATGATACAATTTAGAATTTTCTAGAGAAGTCTACAACTCTTAAGGTCAGGGTGGGTGGTCAAAAGCCCTTTTTCGAACAGGAAATCATAAAATTTATTAGAAAATTCATAATAAAGAAAATTCGAGGGGGACTAGACCCCTCCTCCAGACGATCGAGGGGAATTTGACGCCAACTGCTTAATGTTATAAAACAATTTAGAGAGGAAATTCATGAAATAAGTCTCGTAAGTTCATTTTCAACAAAATACATTAACTTCCCTCTTTATTTTTAAATTTGTGTCAATTTCTTGTCTGTTCTGCACTTTCCTTTTTTAAGTCTGATCAATGGCACCCTCTTTCGATAAAATTACTAATATGTGCATCATAACCATAAGGATGTTACAACCGAATTGAACCAATTGGTTTCCGGAATTCATTTCCTAAATAGAACTGGAGATAAAATTTAATAAGCTTAAATGGGTTATTGGGAAATACTCCCCACTATCTATTGAAAACAAACTACTTTTTGCAATCAAGTTTAAAAGCTAGTTTGGGCATATGGAACTCAAATCTGGGCATGTGCTGCCAAAAATTATGTTAATATTTTCAACGTTTTCAAAATACAATACTGAAGAACGTTATAAATGCGCCATATGACATTCGAATGCGCAGTACTACATAGAGGTCTTCTAGTTATGAAGGTCCCTAAAGTAATAAAAATATTCATTCTTGCATCTAAACATTTCAACAGATTTGCAGAGTCACGTAAACCCAGAACCCATATTACGTCATAAGAAATCTACTCAAGGAGACTTAAGAAAAGCAAGCCACAGTGTCTGGTGGCGTGGTAATTGTTAGTCCAAGACTAGGTATAATTAAGTTAAATATGCTTTTATGGGAATATAACTTTAAGCCCGGGTTAACCGGGTCTCTCACACCATCCGAATAAAAGATGGCCTATGGCTGATGCATAAATTAGGCCTCACATACATACATACATATTTTAAATTTTGAAGCAAATGCTAAACATATTGTCATAAGTGGCGGCACGCTTTAACAACGTTTCAAACATTTTCCATTGCAGTTGAAATTTTCGATTAAATTCAAGAATATTGCGCTTTGTGTAATACATTTTTTTGTTCGTTTATGGTAAATATTATCGCAAAATTCAAATCCTTTAAATTTTAATAACTTTCAATATAATCGCATTATCAGATTAAAGTGAAATTGGCACTTATGGAATCTCTGTTTCTGTCTGCAAAGTGCCAATAGTCATACCATATAACTTTCCAGCCATTTTTTCTACTTTATTTACACCTAAACATGTTGGATCAAGTCAGCCATCTTGACTCTGTTCAAGAATCAGACTTGGACCTCGGCGTTATCCATTTTCCACATTAGTAAAATTCGTTAGAGAATCTTATCTTTATGCCTCATTATTAAGATAATAATTACCAGATTCCATTCCGAAGCCAAAGCCTTCACGTCTAACCAAACAATCTACTCAAAAAGATCTTCACAAAAGGTCTATGAGCCTTTTTCAAATGGAAGCTGAAGAAACGTTGCCACACAAGAAAAGATATACGTTTCATATGGACTTATCAAAAAATTTTAATGCCTTTTCAACGTGAAAATTTACGTCTAAATACTTTCTCACAAGTTTAGAAATTATTTTAAATTTTTAAATGAATTTACCAGGGAAACTGATAATTGTGCCATCCCAAAATTCCTTAAAAAAATTAAGGACAAAATAGTTTTTTTTCACTTGAGCGAGAAGAGGAACCGTACGAGATGATTTATCGCGCTCTCAAACAAATTTATTTCATGGGAGAGCCACCTACTCCTCTAAAGTTTTACAATTTAAATATATTCTGTTTATGTGAGTAAAAGTGCCTGAGAAGTATTTTTCCAAGTTAAAGTCATCAAATTTGATAATATTATTTTCATAATTCTTGAATTTCTTCTTAAGGTGTCAGATGAATATTTTTTTCGTCATGTGTAATTAATGTGTAAATTTTTTGAAATATTTTTTGACACTATACGGCACAAGATCATGCAAATTCCGTGAATCTTTCAGCAAGATAGAATAAACACAAAGTACTTGTTTATGTTTGTAGGATCAAATTTCACAAAATTAAATACTTCACGGTCCTTGGGAACCGGAGATACCAATTCACAAAACTAATGCACTTAAGAACAATAAAGCATTTATAATTACCCAGTTTTCAAAATCAAACAACGCAAAGTACGATCAAAGCACTTGTTATGACTAAATACATAAAATTATAATATTTACAATATCATTTTTATCTTTATTCCTTCTTACTTGTTGCAAATAAAGCGAAAAAGTTATCAATTTGCATAATTTTCCATTTCTTATTAAAAAAAAGAGGCGTGCGAGTGTGAAATTATGCAATAAAAGCTTAAGCAGCAGGTTGCTCTTTGTGTTCCCAATGTGCAGCTTATGTCATCAGACAGACAGCCGGTTGGTCGGATAAGGCAGCAGAAGGGCTGGCTGATGGTGAACAATTATTTGAATATTAAAAGATTATCATTTTCATATAATAAATTTATATTTCCGCTTCGTACAAGCTGAATTCATAATTCAAAAACTCAAAACGAACTTTTTTGTTGCAACAAACGAAAACCTGCAATGGTTTTCCTAAGCTCCTAAGCTCTACAGGTTTTATAATATCCATAATACCACCTACTGGTGGCACTTACCGCCAGCCTGTGCCGCTTGCAAAACCAAGTTTTAAGCACATACAAACAAGATATTTCGTTTGTTTGGCAAACTGCATTTTTATGACTGCAACGAAAAAGAAATAATTCTAATTAATTCATTATGCTGATGAGTTGACTGAGACGCTTCAGTTTTGCTTCTTGGTTGCTTTTTGAATGTGAAGCTGATATTCATTCGGTTCATGAAAATAATGAACAAGACAATGCAGCAATAAATATGCAGGCAATTCTCTTTCTAAATTTTACAATACAATGATTATGTGTTTGTTGCATACTGCGAGTTCATATGCATGTTCTAGAAGTTTTACTCGTTTGTAGCAAGAGCAGCATGTATTTATCGCCCTCCAGACTGGAAAAAGTTTGCATGTCACCACATTTTTTTTAGATTTTTGTGTGTGCAATTCTTAATTTATTTTTTTATTTGCTGCCAAAAGCAAGAAACCAAATTAAAATTATAATTTATACAAGAATTTAAATTTATCTATAAACATTTGAGAGGGAAATAAGAGTAGGAAACAAACAAGAACTCATGAGAAGTTTTATAAGCTTTTGGCGCTTCAAACCATATTTTATTCAATTACGCTTTGTAGCTCTAGTGTCATAACAGTTTGTTTTGTTGTTGTAATTTTCACTGTCTAAACTTTAGGTTTAGTGAAATCGAACTCATTCGAAATTGGTAATACGTACCCAGAATTTACTTGGCTCATTTATACATGTGTACGTAATACACCTGTGTATGTGTGTATGTATTTACATTGTAATACACAACCGGGTTCCCGACAGACTCTTCTCTGAATAAACAGAGAGTCCATCGTTAATCTATAATTACAAAAGATGTTATTTATTTTTTTTCGGAGGAGGTTAAACTTTAGGTCATATGCAACATCCATATGAATTGTCAAAGCAATGTTTGATCTGAAAAAAATATATTAAATAAAATAATTCTCATATAACGTTCGCGTATGGATTGGAGATTTGTAATGAGAATCAACAGTCTATAGATCCTCGACACTCTTATCCGAATGACAGTTTCAAAAATTATTATTTTAACCTGAAATATTTGTATTAAATTTGCAAGTTTTTGAAAAAAATATTTTGTAACATGTTCTCTGTTCCTGTATTGAAAATATAAGGTCCTGGCTTGGATCAGTGCTTGGGGAAGGAAATTTAGTGTGAGACAAATACAATCTATAAGTTGAACTCCCTCAACTTCAATTTCTCCATAACCTGAAGAAACAGAATGGCAAAACAACATTTAACACAAAATCACCATCTCTGTCGCTGATAGTCAAAACGACTTCTCTCCTAATTTGCTTAAACAAAAATGTTAAATTTACTGGATGAAATACATTCATAGTCAAATTATCATCACTGGCATTCATGCATATAGAAATATGATTTCCTTGAAACTCCTGTTGTATCCTGTCGTGCCTTCTGAAAGTCAGAAGGACAAAACAACACGGTAACAAGAAAGTGGCATATTATGGATCCGTAATTCGATCAACAAAATTTATGAATTAAAGGAAGGGATCGAGTAAAAACTCGTTGCTGCAAATTACGCCCATGTGTCCAATGCGTTTGAAAAAAATTTATATTAATAAATTTTAATAATTTTTCTAATTTGCAACATTTGGTAAATTTAAAATATTTTCTGGAATTGCAGAAATTCACATCCAATTTCTAAGAATGTATCTTAAATATATTTTTTTTAAACAATTATGTTATAAAACTTATTCAAATTATAGATTCTCCTATCTTGTTGCAATATATAATTTCATATAATACATATAAACACACTACCATTTTTCTATCCACTACTGTACCCCATAAAACAAAGTTAATATCATTCATTCAGTGAAAATATTTAGACTAAAGAATATAAGAATTCAAATTAGTAAACATGGGCGTAGCTAGGTATGGGCCTAGAGGGCCGTGGCACCCACCTAATTCTATAATAATTTTTTTTACATGCATACAATATAAAATTATTTAAAAATGCACAGGGTATTGTGGACGGATTGCTTTTTTCTATTCAAGAAAACACAGCCAATTTAGGAATAGAGATGTCTGTTTTAACGATAGTCTCTCGTCAAACGCACCGTTCAAATCCCACGTTTTCATCACCTGCTGAATACTGGAAGCGATCTATATACATTCCATATATAGATTCTTTAATTTCATCACTGGACAGAAGATTTAATGAAGAGAATAGGCCAGCGTTTGCAATTCATTGTTTGCACCCGTCAAACCTGCTTTCTTTGAAGCTGGAAGAGCTTAAAGATGCCACAAAAACGTTTGAGCATTTTTATGAGTGTGATGATTTGGAAGGAGAAATTGAGCTTTGGTATAATTCTTGGCAACAAAAAAATGGGTAAAGACGAACTAGCCGACTAAGATCTGGCGAGTATTTTGAAAGACGCTGGATTATTTTATCCAAATATAAGGAAGGAGTTTATTAATTTCATTGTCACAGCCGTGCACTACTGCAACTGTTGAGCGGTCATTTAGCACTTTAAGGCGAGTAAAAACATGGTTGCGCTCCACAATGACTGAAGCTCGTTTAAACGGTAAAATAATATGCAATTTTACTTATTATCAAAAAATAAGTATATTGTATATTGCAGGACTATGTATGCTAAGCGTCCACCGAAGATTGGTAACCAAAAAGAAGCACGAATTTTTTGAAAAAAATTCTAGCAAAACTTTCAGAAGATCCACGCAGATTACTACTTAGATCGAAATTGTAATAATCATAAAAAATCGTAATTTTCGTGGCACCACCCTCCTTCATATCCTGGCTACGCCCTTGCCAGCAATGTTCCAAAATTTAGCGCCTTAAAAATACTAAGAGAGTGCTGTACTTTTATTGAAAGGCAAGTGCAAGGCATACAAATTTATAAAGGTCTATGGATTTCTACAACAAAAATCTTCCATTGGCTCGCGAAACTGTCAAACTCTATACAAAAAAAACTGTTTATGATTTTTCTTATTTCGTTTGACAATATCTCGATGGAGCTCGATAGCGCACTTTTGATCAACTGTTGGGTGCACAAACTATATTAACAGGCCACGTTCTTGGACAAGTTTAAGAATACACTGTTATCAAGATTGAACGATCTTCGTGAATTTGCGACCAAAGAGCAACTCAATCGGCTTGAAGCCGCCGGAGTACTCAAGGGTTAATTTAAATTTCTATCAAAATCACTCAATTCAAATTTTAGTCTTTAATTTAGTTTATATTTACAGCACACCTGACTCGTGCAACAACTTGTAGAACAATAAAAAAACAGTAGTTAACAAATTTGCTATTCTTGTTCTAATTTCTACATTTTAATTAGATCGTCAGCTCGAACACATTGATGTGTGCACATGAATAGATATAAATGCCGTATTTTTGTTGCTTTTCTCACATCACTTTTTCAATTTGTTTATGAGCAAGTGGAGATCATTATCTTGCCGTTCGAAGATCAGAAGTTCGCAGAGCCGGCTCTTTGTACAATTAATTGCAGTCGGTCTGTGTGTTATGAATGCAGTTATGGTGCAAGACCGGTGATGCCAATTGACAAAAGTTTTTTCAGCCATTTTGGATTTTTTTTCAATTCCAATTGTGAATAAGTTTCGCAACATTGCAAATTGTTCAAGTTGATTTAATTTATTAGGGAAAAAAGAACTACAAAATCATTGTCTAACTGCTTGTTATTGAAATTTATTATTTAGGATATTCACTTCAACTAATCATTTGATTACATATTTTGTAATTTTCAAATACGTTTGAATGCTCACTTTAGTACTTTTGTGAAATAACTAAAAATTGAAATGTAAGAGCCTACTACCAAAGTTTAACTTCTTTTTGTGAATGTTATTATAGTATAGAGAGGACAGGTGGTAAAGTGATCTTTCCGATCTTTTTTATAGCGGAGGTGCAGCGCCTCTAATGTTAAGGAGACGCATTAATTTTTTTAATCTGCATGTGTAGATCCATCTTATTAATTGATTAAATTCGCCAATGATTCTGCTTATATTACCGACGGAGGACGGCGCACCGTGATACAATACATCAGCGTACTAGAGTACCGGTACTGTTCAATGACCAGCGCTATGCTTTCATTGCTTAAACAGTCCAACAACAATTAACACAAGGCCACACTAACGTAAATGAGAAAAACTCATGATGTTGATGACCTGTCTTGAACAGGGATCGAGCCCAGGTTATCAGTCATAAATTGCTTTCAACCTACAGCACCCTTTGGGAGTCGCTTCTTTTTCAAAGTTTAACGTAATACGACCGCTAAGCACCTGCATTTGTGTAGTTTATCTATCGTGAATATCTGTTCATAATGTGGCAAATAAAACATAATTGGGCATCTCGTACTTACCGTGTTGATTTGTTTTAAATTAAAAACTTTTTGTTTAGGACGTTTCCATTTATTTTTTTCTTATTTTTAAAATAGTTTCCTTAAGTTACATTTAAAATAAGTTCTTCCTTTCATTTTCTTAATAGTTACCAAATACATTTGTTTACTGATCTTACAGCTAAAAACATTAAAGACATTAAAAGTTATTATCACAGTAAATATTTGTTAAAATAAATATTAAAATAATGCTTATTGTTATAAAATTCACTACGAAGTAACATTTTGCTCACATTTTACATACACAGGACACATTTACATTTATTTAGAGTTTTAGAAGAGACACAAATTATTTTACGTAAAACTAAACTTTTTTGCTTTCAGGCGAAAATAATTATTTTTTCTGTTCTAAAAAACCGCCATAATGCAAAAGTAGAATTGATTGGTAATCGGTCAATGAAACCAGTAGAACAGTGGACAGAATGCGCCTAATTATTGTGTCGCCGCGCACTCCGTCAGTTCGGATATCTACCGACATGGCCAGATTTTGACTATAAACAGAACTGCTTAATTTCAAATAAAAATAAAACTGAATACGAGAGATGACTTTAAATTAACTGGAAGTTCTTGATTGGCGTTTTCCTCTTCGCCATATTAATATTCTTACCAAACTAGAATATTTATTTAATTTTAAAAATAAATTCTTAATTTCTCTATATGAAAAGACATTTCATTACTAGTGTTACCACGACACATTTGCTCAAATCTGATAACATTAGAAGGAAATGTAACTAGAACGGATCAGTCTGCCTCGATTTCGAAAAGAAAGTTACTTCTGCGCCTTTTGCGGTTAGATTATTAAATGTTAAATGCTGGAAGCGTCAATTACATTTCTATTATATGCAGCTCGTAATACCACAGTTCCAATTACAATTACAATTAATGGGTAATGGAGCGCAATTGAATTCAAGAATTTGTTAAGGGGATTCACGATGCTGGTGAATTGGTGCATCCATATGGAGCTTTGCGCGAAATTGGAGACAAAATCGTAAATGATTTGCATGTTGTAGTTGCAATTATTGTAATTAAATTATATTTCAGTAATAAATTGTGCCATTCCTTGCACAATGATAATAATATTATTCTAATCAAAAATAACTGCAATTGGGAAATTTTATGCCAGACTAATTGGCACTCTCAAGTCTACTTTTGACCGATATACTACCGAAATTTCTTCAAAAATTTTTAGCTTTATGGCATGATTTCATAAAACACAATGTTTCATGTTTGCATCGAAATAATTGGAATTAGTTTGAAGTTGAAACTGTTTGGCGATTAGTTTTAACCGCTTGGACACGTTAACAGTTTGAAGTCAAACTACTATAATTTACATTTGTTGGATACTTTTTATTCCACCCATAAGGGGGGAAGTATTCCCTTGCTCAACAACTCGTTTCGAATGTACTACTACGTGTTATTCAAGATCGCTTAAGAATAAATGAATAAATAATGATCAGTTGACAGAACTGCTTTAAATCAACTAGAAATTTAACTTAAATTATAACTCGATCGCAATACTCAAATGGAATTTATTTAGCTTTTCGTGAATTTTGTGAAATTAGATTTAATCCAAATAAATATAAACCCCAATACTATTATATAAAATCTGTGAAAAGTGGAAAAGAAGAAATTTTGTTTTTAAATTTGAGGCAGGTTTGCATAATACTCGTATGCACGAGTATGTGTCAATGTATGTGTGTACATATTCGTATATGAAAAAACTTTTTTAACATTCTTACCTTACGCTAATTATATTAATTTTCCTTCTTGTTGACTTCATTCCACATTGTTTTTGGAGTCCTTATTTTAAAAAGTCGATTGCCTCTTTGCCCGTTTGTATTTCAGTATGTGCGTCTTCTCCCCCGATGAATTGTGTTGTGAGCAGTTATCGGTTTGGCTCTTACATCATCATGTATGGTGAGTCATCTCCATTATCAGGACTATCTAGAGAGGGATTGATGCGTTTTTCCTTTTGACGACGGTTACAAAACCAGACTCTAACGACCTCCTTTTCCATACACAATCGATCTGCCAACTGGCTGATTTCTTCGCTAGTTGGCTTTTGGTTTAACATGAAGGATTTCTCGAGAGCACCTCGTATGGAGGTTTCGATGGAGGTTCTCTTTTTGCGACGTCGACCCATTATTTCTGGTGTGGAAACAGTTGTCTGTAGGGCGGCGGGATCAAAAATGCTAAAAGGACCAAGAGGATGTTAAGAATAAATAATTTCTTTCAAATCCTTTACCCGATCTAATTCAAGTTGAAAGGATTTGAAGATCATAAATAGTTAATTGTATGCCAATAGTTCAGCCACATAAACTAAAATATATTAGTTCATTCAATTTCGCTGTTTTCTAGAGAATTAAAGTAAAATTTATTGTAATTGCTCTGGGTACTTACCCTCCAGTAGCCTGTATTGTGCGGTCCGCATCATCTAACCATTTCTGTAGTAACGGCTTCAACTTGCACATGTTCTTGAAGCTCAAGTTCAAGGCTTCGAAGCGTGATATGGTGGTCTGTGAGAAGTCGTTGCCATAAAGCTTGCCCATGGCCAGGCCGACGTCGCCTTGAGTGAACCCTAATTTTATTCGCCTCTGCTTAAAGGTTTTTGCAAATTGTTCTAGTTCTTCCAAGTCCGTAGTCTCTTCTGGCGAGGGCTCTGAAGCTCTGGGAGCACTTGACAGATTTTTGGGCATTTGCGGCGTTTTTGGGCCATTTCCGCCAGGTGTGTTTGGCGTTAACAACCCGCTCATCTTCATGGAACCGGAGCTATTAGTGGGCGGTGGTGTCTGATGGGGATTGTGCGAAATGTGACTTGAGGTATACATAGGGGGCAGAGGGGAAGTGGCCGGACTGTGGAGGGGACTGTGGTGTGTGGGCGTCGAAGTTTGGTGAAGCTGATGACGATTTTTGAAATGTATCGATTCATGTGTTGTCAGTGTTTTATAATCACTTCGGTCTTGATGTAGTTCCTGCTGCTTTTGTAATGCTTGTAGTTGTTGGGCGGCTTGTGTCAATGCTTGTCTCTGTAAAAGGAACTGGGCAGTGGCCATTTGTGCAGCTACAGTTGGATCATCAGAGGGACCCAGGTTCAGGGACCCGCTGCGCAAAATGTCTAGATAATTTTGAAACTGCTGTTGCAAAGATTGCTGCTGTTGTTGCAGAGCTTGTTGAAATTGTGAGAAATCATGCGGTGATATGGGAGTGTTCAAAGCTGCTTGAGCTAAAAGCGGATTGCCCAGGCTCAAACCAGCAGCTGCTGCCAGCTGAGCTTGAGGTGATGCCATAACAGAAGTTAATACTGGCATCGGACTGTTGCTTAAGGAGGAAACATTTAATTCTAACTGCTGTTGTGGAAGCTGGTCTTGCTTCACTTGATGTAAAGGAGAGACCACGTCAGGTTTAACCGTTTTCGTTGATAATGAGGGAGATTGTAATGAGTGCCGGGAGTTTTCACTAGTTAAATTTAAAGCAGCTTCTTCCTCGTCCTCATTTGTTTCTGTTTTCTGATAGTTTGTTACTTGGGGGGAAGCGGCAACTTGTGGTGTAGACGGTGGCGATGGAGCATCTTGAAAGTGGTGATGCAAGAGATTGGAATGTAGTTGCCTGCGTTTGAGTGGAGGATGATTAATACCCATAGCAGGACTTTCAGGGGAGCGGCAGCGGTCACTAGAGTTACTGGCGCTGGAGTTATTGTCATCACAGTCGGAAGCTAAAGAAATACAAGTGGAAGAAATAAAAAAAACCTTAGAAGTTTATGCTGATAAAAGGCTAGAAAACAATAGAATTAAAGAGCCTTTAAAAAAAGAAAACGTTTTTGAGTGAAACATTATTTTAAAATTTGTTTACGTCTTCTTAAAAACTTTTTTCGGGTTTTACCGACACGTGTGTTTTTCTTTCATTTCGCTTCAAAAGTATGTTAATTTCCAACTTTATTTCCCCCACCTCTACGCAACTCCAACGGGCAAAAGGTAACAAAATCTTGTATTATTTTGTATTTAAAATACTTTTTTAAATGAAAATGGTCAATTTCATGGTTTGGTAAGTTCACAACATCGAAAAACTTTCACCCTATTATTTTGTCCACTTTTTTGGTTTGATTAAATGGAAATTTCATGTTTTCTTTCCATTTTCCTTTCGTTTTAGAATTGCAAATTCAGTTTTTCCTTTTCATATGCTTCGATTAGTAAATTTTGTAGTAGATTTTGAATTTCTTCCCACACCAGAATAAGTTCATCATACAATTGATTCAGTTTCGCAAAAAGAAAACAAACAAAACATTTGAATGTTTTGCAGCCTTTTCGTATTCCACCCTCGTTTATTTTTAATACAGTCGTTTGAAATATTTTTCATCATAAAATACCTCATAATATAATACATGCTAACAACCCTTTTTAAACAAATTTATTCGCACATTTAAATGTGTAGAAAAATAAAATGAAATTTCATATTCATGTTTATTTACGAATTCTGGTCGTTGAGTCGGTCAGTGCCTGGCCACTTACATACTTCACATCCTCCGGTCTCATGCCTTGAAAATAACAGTTTAAACCTTTCTGTCCTGCCTTCCCCTTCCTCCTTTCGCCTTATTCATAATTGTATGCATCATTGCTTATTTTCAATATATTTTTGCATATGTTGCTCTATGAAATTCGTTCCTTCTCTTTGCCAATATTGTTGCCAATTTTTTTCCATAAAACATCAATTTTGATGACTTCTTCTACTTCTATGCAGAGTTCTGTCTAAGGCGTGTGTGTGTTTGTGTGTATTGTGGCAACGAATAAAAATTATACGTGTGGTACGTGCAATATTTGTTATTCAGATGATGTGCAAATTTATTTTGATGCTGCTTCTTCTTTAAAGGGAAATGAAAATGAAAAGGAAAAACATGACACTAACACACAGACATAAATTTACGAGATAAACACCAACGACGACAGTCTAAATTTACAAAGATCTGTTGGTCAATGAGTATTGAATGGTTGAAGTAAGTTTCCAGTGGCGTTTGGAATATTTTTAGATTTCTTTTAAAAATCAGAAACAACAATAATTTCTCTTCAGTTTTTTTAAAGTTTCTTAACGCGCTTTGTAAAAATTCGTGGGTAACAAATGATGTTGCACTTACAAGATTCTGCAGTCGTATCTGTATTGAATAATAAGAGGGAACACATTTTTGGTACTTTCTCTCATTTAGTTTTAGCGATAAATTTGCGATAAAGCTAAATCAGTCTGTTATGGTGGTAACTTCACGTACTTCTGTGGACCCCCTCCCAATTTCAACCTCCATACACATGTACTTCTTTGTCTGGTCATCAAAATCGACTTCACTGGACGTTGTATATCCTCCTTAGCGCAGAGGCATCATTTGTTTCTTCCATAAATTTTACATTTTACTTTTGTGTTGAGGCAAACCAGGAAGAGAAAAAGGAAGAAATTTCAAAAGGCGGAGGAAGGCCAAAATGATTGTATTTGGTATAATTTTTGCATAAAATATATGTAAATTTCCATTTTGGTTGCTTCAGAAGGAATATCCGAATACTCGTATAACAAGCCGTAAAATCACAGGCAAATTTTATAACAAAAATAATAGAACGTGGAGGAAAAAAGCAAGAATGAATGGAAATGAAAGGCAAATATAGACAAAATCAATGAAATCAACAAAAAGTATAGAATATTAAATAGGCCGAATAAAATACAAAATGTAACAACAACAACAATAATAATAATACTCTAGAAAAAATAAGAACGAAGGTGTAAAATATCTTATGAATACTAACAGTGTTATTAAAGAGAGATAAAGTGAAATAAATCTGTTTAAATCTAAAGAAAAATGACCAAGTTCACAGTTGCTTAAGCATATGTATGTATGAAAAATTTTGCTTTGAAATTGTCAATATTTAATTCAGTCTTAAATTCCCAAGTTGTGCCAAACATAGAACAGCTGGAACAGAAGTGCTAGCAAAATTTAGAAAAATTAATCTAAAATAAAATGAAATTGTTCCCAAATCAAAATTTTTAGACTTAATAATGAAATCACTACCGTTAAAAAAAAGTAAGCCCCATAAAATAAAATCGAAAAAAATATGACACAATTCCAAAATTTAGAAATGCTTTAAAAAGTTAAGTCAAATTTTTATACACCCTTGAGCCCTACAGAAGGGCAGCAATGCAGCATTACGTATTTCACTTTTGTTAATTAATTATTTCCCCATAGAAAAAAAATATCTCCTAAGCCGACTTCACTTCCTAAAGAATTTCTGCATTGCCGGCCCTTGTACGAGCGCAAGGATTTACTTTAAAATTTTTTTCATTCTAGTGTATTTTTATAAAATGTGATGATTCCAAAAACCAAATGAAATACATTGAATAAATCCGAAAAAATAGGATTTTAATCAAAATTCAATAACTGCAAAAATTTATGAAGAGTTTTGGCGATTATTTCACTTTTATTTTTGGGGGTTATTTTATAGAGACGAAGAGCTGACTTGACCAGACTAAAAGCAAGATCTTGCTCATGTTTATATCTGTTTACAATCTCGCATCTGCTATAAGGGAATAGTTGGTCCAAACGAACTGATGCCACTGAAATCTGGTAGAGCGCTTAAATTAGTTTATAATCCATTTTTTTGTACTGTAGTCAGTTGTATTAATTTCTCGAAACTGTCAATCTGGAAAAAAACGCGCAATGGAATATAGCAAAATGCAATTAAAGTTCTTTCCTTTTGATATAAATTTACTAAAAATATCACTCTTACTTTTCCCTAAGTAACTTAAACATTTGCATTTTTCGAGATATGACTATAATGCGCTAGAGGGGCGATATGTTGTACGAATTGTAAAAACGTGGTATTTAGATACAATAACAGATTTGTATAGCGTTTTTGGCGAGGACGCAGGTTGAACTGCAATACACCTTCTCAACTGACAGTTTTAGTATCGGTTGTATTCTGTGTTGATAAACGTTAACAAAAAATAGTAATAAAAATTAAGCTCCAAGTAATTTCAAACTAAAATAAATTTGCAATATAATTGGCATCTTTTTAGTATTAACGCACTTCAGTTATGCATCGTTGTAGATAAAATGAAATCTTTACGACTATGAGCACCTGTTGAAAATATCAAGTAAATAATCAAACAAACAATTTAGTCACAGAAATAGATTTAATACAACTTATCCAAAACATAAGACATAAAATTGTATGTTTATACAACAGCAAGTATACACTATGGTAAAGTAATTCCATAGTACAACAATTGAGCATTTTGCCTTTTTGAACTTTTTGTACTAAAATACAATTTTTTTGTTAATTCATATTATATTAAAAAAAATAAAAAACACAATATATTTGTTTCAATTGTAATTAAAATACAATTGTGACAAAACTATTGCAATTTTGTGAATTCAATAAATGGGTCCTTTATTTAAACTAATCCTTAAAAAGTTGGAGACCATTTCTTTCAACATTTGCAGATGAACAACTCTCGAACTACTTTTTTAAAGTTCTTTGATTCGATTTTTAATTCATAAAGTTTTGCCAAGATATGAATTTTTTTTTTATAAATTTCTATCCACCAACGCCAGCAAAGCCCTAAAAACGCAAAATAATTTTTCCAAAGCTTTGATCTTTATCCGAAAACATATTGCTAATAGTGTACAACTGAGTATAATTGATTAATTTTGGGTTAAATTTACTGAATTTAAAATATAATTTTGATAGTCCAATTTCGTTTTCAATGATTTATGATTTTCTAATGAAATTTGTGGGAAGAATTCAAATTACCGAAATAAGCCTTTCATACAGAATGTACAAATGCAATAAATTTGATAATTTTGCATCATGACGCTGTAGAAATAATTCTAGATGACGTTGCTCCATGTTCGTGGGCATATATTTTTATGCAAATATCTTTGTCAATTGTCCATCAAACTGGCGAACGCTCGGAATAATATTGAAAAAATTGTTCCGGTTTCTTGTATCGTTAGAAGTGCAGAATCAACTGCACCAGAGCGTAACGCAAAAACTTTTGCAATCAGACTCTTTAATGAAAATTAATAACTATATTTTTTTTTCTTTTTTTTCTATTTTATCAATGTTTTTTTTATTGACATGGAGAATTGATTATAATGTCAAACACATTTTTTTAATTCTTTTCAAATAAACATTTTAATAGATTAAGTAAATGAAAGCAAATTTACTTGAGCGTCAATTTCTAACGGCCAAAAATGTACCTTTTTTAACTTAAAGTTTTGACACATTTTATTGTTCTCTTGTGACTTGAGAGGCTTTTGAATTAAATGAAAATATATCACTTACTTTGAAAAACAAAACCTTCCATTATAAGTCTATAAGCGACTGAAGAACAAAGGACAGGAGGTCCTCTGAAAATATCTTAGACATCCTACTTAAACCTCATGCTTGGCACACTTCTATCCTTTTTCTTGTAACAGCAAGAAGGGTTGAAATTATACCAATTTTTTTCTTTGACTACAACAACAGCAATAATTTTGTTATAAACTATAAATGTGTGATGTCAATTCCGTTGTATGTGTCTTCATTACACAAAAACTACAACTCCAGATCAAATTGATTCATTTCGGTTGAAAATCATGGCAGCAGATGCTTTTAATTTTTACGCCACAACTCTCCTTTCGGTCTCCGAAATGAAACTGGTGCGTGGATGACGACAAATCGTAAATTTATCACACGTCAACAAAACATTTTATAGAATCCAGTTGTTTTAAATGTTTTTACAATTTATTCTCGTTCAGTTTAGAGAGACAGAGCACAAAGGATTCAAAATACAAAATAAAGAAAATTTATAACAGCTGGTATTGAAAAATCATTTCCAAATCAATAACCGTATTTATGTATGTGTTATTTGTAATAATGAACGAAATAACGTTTTCAATTGCCACATTAACAGGTTTCTCTTACAATAAAATCGTAAGTTTACACTTCCCTGAAAGTTATGGCTGAAACCAGCACGACTAAAAATTTTCGTTTATTTATTCATATATTGGCACATTTCGTTTTAACTAAGCCAGACCTTGAAAAACATTAGAAAGAGTCAACTAACGGCATTTGAAGCAAATATCTAGAACTGAAGGGGAAAAACGATTGACCTAAAAAATTAACAATAAAGCTTTTACCATCTCTGGATGAAACAACTGTTTTTAATAGTTTAAAAAAGCTGAAATGTTCATACAAATATGGTCCCGGCGTTATTCCGAGCTCATTACTTTTAAATTGTGCAGAAAGAAGCTTTTACAAAACTCTTGGCAAATTTATTCAATCTTTCAATTAAATTTGGTTATTTTCCTACATTGTGGAAAGAATCATTTATTATTCATTATTTAAATCTGGATGCAAAAATAATATTGAAAACTACAGATCAATTGCTAAGTTTAGCACATTACCAAAATTATTTGAGAAAATAATTACTGATCATCTTTGGCACCAAGTTTCATCAATTCTATCTCCGATTCAGCACGGTTTTAAAAAAGATTGCCCAGCTTTAACAGATCTATTGCATTTAACCACGTTAGTAAATAGGGAACTTGTTCAACAAAAACAAACTGATGTTATTTACACTGACGTCAGTAAAGCTTTTGACAAGATCAATAACAAAATTTTTATTAAAAAAAAATGGATTTCTTAAAAAGGATTTTTTCGTTTTTGACTAATAGAATGCAAAAAGTTCCTTTCAAGAAACGACTGTCTAAACCAATTGATGTTATATGTGGCGTACCGCAAGGAAGTCATCGTAGACCATTGTTGTTTTCTCTGTTTATTTATTAATAACGTGCCAAAAACTATGAAATATTCTAATATTCTTATGTACACTGACGACATCAATATATTTTTAACTTTTAATCAACATACTGATCTTGATGCTTCCAATGGTTGGTGCAATGTTAACCTTATGCAAATAAATTATAAAAAATTTAAATACATGTGTTTCTATCGTAGAACTCACATTAACGTGGATTTCGTTTTAAATGGTCACAGACTGAACAAAGTGGATGCCATGTTAGATCTTGGAATTTTACTTGATCCAAAATTAAATTTTATTCAACATATTTTTTCAACCCCCAATAAAGCTCGTACTGTTTCAGGATTTATACAACATTGGGCTAGAGGATTTAATAGCTAACTAAGGATATAACTCTGGTAAGACCCATCCTGGAATGTGGCTCAATTATTTGGGACCCAGCGTATAATGTTCATAACAGTACTATAGAATCTGTACAAAAATTGTTTTTGTTGTTTTGTCTTCGTGCACTAGGGTAGATTATGCCTAATCTCCCGCCATACACTAGCAGGCTGGCATTAATTAAGTTAAAAACTCTTAAAAGTCTTAGGAAAATGTTAAATGTCACGTCTGTATTTAATGTAAAAAAAGGAAATGTTTGTTCTGACTTCCTACTAATGTTCCATCACGCCCTACTCGAAAGTTTCATCCACTGTCTATTCAAGTATTCAGAGCTAATTTTGATCCTTTAACTAGAATTCGTGCTGACTGTAATATATTTTATCAACACATTGATTTTGCTCTAAATGTTAATATTGTAAAGCGTGATATTATTTTGTTTCTGAAAACTTAATGTAAATTTTTTCATGGTCTGTAAGGATTACGTATCCATAGAGTTTATAAACAAATAAATGATCCAATTTTTCACATTTTCTATGAAAACCGATACAAAAGCAATTTTATTCGTTGGAAAGGAGAAGTCGTTTGATGGATCCCGGGGCGGATGTTGCGCCTCCATTTCCAGAATTGACAATGATTCTGTCTCTCTGATAATGAATTGCATGCAAAATGATATTGACTGTTTTTGGTACGAACAAAAATAGTATCGAGAATATATTCTAAGACTAGTTGTAGAAACGGTATGGAAATCTTTATAAATATAGAAGTTTATTCTGCTTACCATTCGAACGCATGGGTGATGGGGAGCGCGATAAACGGCTGATATCTGTAAATAGAATAGATATTCAAGCGATTAGAGATGAGAAGGTGAAATATATTTGAGCCTTATATCTATCGTTTACTCAGACAATTTACTACCAATTCAATCTACAGTTTTCTCTTGAAAATTTTCGCTAAATGAATCATTTAGTGGTAATTTATTTGCTTTAACCAATTTTTCTCGTTTGCCTCTGACTCTATTACTATTTTTTCAAAACATGCAAACAAGTTATTAAAATATTCAAATATTCATTCAGTCATTGGAATCCCTTCTACCCGGAGAGTGCCATATGCATTTATTTTACGTCCCGCAGGAGAATGTATTTTGTTTTGGGTTGTAAAATTTTAGCACCACTCAACTTTCAGAGACAACCATATGGAGTAAATTTTCAACAACAAAATAAATAAAGTCTACAAAATATATTGACCACCTGGTCATAGTTGAATGAACATAGACTCCTTCGTACCCCAAGAGCATAATGGTGGTGGCAGTACGTGCTTAAAAGTCATTTAAATTTTTTCAAATTATTTCTGTTTTTACGAGTACAAAGGATATAAATAGTTGCAGTTTTTGCACAAATACATGCACACGTACGCACACTCACGAAAAGAGGAGTTGAGATAAAATAAAGGAAGGGTGGGAGAAAAAGTGGGGGTAGTAGTCAAACATACATTTTAATAGAGTCTAGTGTTGATTTATAAGCTCGACAGCACACACCAAAGAAGCCACAGCATATGCACTTATAATTTTTATATTTCTATATTTTGTACTGCCGCCATAAAACCACTCCACTTTCAAGGATAAAACGGCAAATGAAGAACAGTGTTGAAAGGAGAAAAATTACTCACTTGATTGAGGAGTTTTACCTTTTGAGTTAATTTAAGACTTTTCTGGTATTTATGCTAATAAAAATGCAACAAAGTTTCCAGAAATAAAACTGTCTCTTTATATCACGTATCGCTAAGCATTCCTTAAGAAGTCGAATGCTCAAAAGAATTCACTCAAAAAACACAAAGTAAAAGAAATGCGTGCAACGCATTTGCTCAAATACTTGCCAAAACGACCAATTTAGGAAAAGCTTCCAAAGAAGTCATTAAAATACAGATATTTTGATCATAAAGTGGCATGAGTTCGGATCATTCAAAACGATTTTGATATACATACATACACTTGTCATCATTTGGCGGCACCAAAGACGTACGCATATATCTCCAGTAAGTATTTAAATTTACTTTTTACTCTTTTCCACTCATTAAAATATAAAAAACATCATTCTCTAATAGAGTCTGGCGAAATTTCAACTAGAGCCCACCAAGAAAAATATGTTCAATTAATATAATTTATTTTGAATTACCCAAGACATTTGCCTCTAGAACTAACTCGGATAAATAAAACAGAACAAATTGACCAAAGTGAAATTATTTTATAATTCTTTATATACTATGAGCGTCAAAAGAGATTGTATTTATATTATGATTTGTTCAGACATGCACCTTAATTGAGCGATTAAGAAACCCATGTAATTAAGGTCTTAACTGAGCTCAATGTGCAAAAACATAATTATTAAATCGAGCAATTAGTGCTTAATTGCACCATAAATTGATTTAATTCATCCATGCAGCCCTTGAAAAATATGTTCAGTCAGAAGGAATAATTCCGACAATGACAACATTAAATATCATGAAGGATGTTTTTTGAAAAATACTTAAAATTATACTTCCTCGTGGCCTTTAAGTTTCTGAAAAAGTGTAACATTTGATGCCCTTTTAAAGTAAAAAAAAAAAAACAAAACGCCACTAGAAGAAACGTATTTAGTAAAAACTATTTACTAATATATATAGTACATATTTTCTATAGCCATTATAACCCGGTCCTTTTTTTATTAAAATATTGACACAAAATTTTTCAGAAAAATAAATTGAGTAAGTTAAATTGAATATGTATGAACAGCGAGCTCGAGAGATCAATTTGATATTTAAATGCCTGAATTTAGTTGCATATCAGAATACTGTGAAAGCTCTTAATTCAGTTTTTTATTAAACTCTAAAAAATCCTACAACAACTTTCACTGCTAACCTTCGAGGTATTGACTCCACTGTCTTTTTAGTTACTTCGAGTTAACTGTCATTCTGCTGATTAACGAATGTCATTATATCCTTGTTAGGACTTGTCCTTTTTCAGTTTTAACGTTCAAGACGTTCTCGCTATTGTTTTATTAGGTTTAAGTCCGGTGATTTAGGAAGATGATAGAGTAAAACATCGCCGAATCCCCACCATACTTAAATGTGGTTATTAATATTATTATTATTTATTATTATTTCTTCGACATATTCTAAATTTTTGGAGCTCCATATTTTTACCGAAAAGGAGGATAGTACAGTGGGAGATGGTTGCCTCACGTACAAGTTAATTATTAATTACTCTAAGAATTACAATAAATGTGGAATTAAATGTATTTTGTGCTACAGCCTGAAGGTAGAAGGAGGCAGGCGGTAAGACTTCATAAGCTTAATACACATTACTATGAGAATAAAGTGCGTTTTTGAAAGAATAGCAAGGGGAAACTTGTGCCCCACTAGCAAAGCAAATATTAATTATCTTATATCTAGAGAACAACAACATTGAGACTCTCGAAATTTGATGTAGAGTGAATTAGGCGACAAAATTGAGTCATCAAATTGTTCGGAGTTGCATTAAAGGTAAAATGAATAGCCAGATGCAGAGCTACAAATGTGAGATTGTAATAGTGACCATGTTTATTTATAAATAATAGAACATTTTTAGTTGGCTTCAAGTTCTTAGTTTTTCGTTTCCTCATTAGAACTGAATACTGTTTTGTGTGATAATTTTTCAAATATTTCGGGAAAAATGTAGAGCAAAAGACATAAAAATCTACGTATTTTCACTAAATGGGCTTTAACAGAGACAACTTGTGATAGGAAGCCTGTGTTAAAATTGTTTCTGATTTACATGACTTTATTGGAAACTCTACCAAAAACCTTTTTTACGTATTTTTATTTGCTTTTTTATATGATGTGGAGGGAATGAAGGCGCGTTGATTTTCACACATGTAAATTACTTCCTTAACATTCTCTAGAACTGAAATGATTTTTCTTATGTTTCGAAAAGATCGGTTTTGCTTAACATTTAAAAATTGAAACTTTGAATCGGAATCGAAAAAAAGGATGGTCATGAAATGAAAAGCTCATGTTAATGTCATTAGTAATTTCACGAATTTGCACTCCTTTCCGGCGATACAAAAGAATAATTTACAAAAAAAAGTCTTATTACTCTTTTCAAACCAATAATGCAACATACTTGTAATTTGGATTTTTCCTTCAACTAAGTACAATCCATTTCTTTTTTAATGCACATACAAGGAAACGTCAATTAAAATTAACACAAACAAAAAAAATTAAACTCTAGATAAATTCATGAATTTTCCACTCTTTGGATGTCCATTAACTGAAAGATTCTTCGCAACAATATATTCATTTTTTTATGTCACGTTTTGACACGTTAAAGTCACTACTAAATTTAGTTATTATCGTTACTGTTTAAATAATAAGACAAATTGGCGTATTAGACCTTAATACCTCCAATGCCACTCTCAACAATTATTTTTAATAATATGTAGTTCTCCAGTATTTGGAAATTTTGTTGCTGCATTTTGTTCTAAATTGTTCGAGATAAAAACTAGTTGTCAGCTCTTCCTTGAACTTTATTATATACATTTAATTCTTCGTAAGTTTTTATTTTGATCCTTATGCGAGCTATATTTGCTATTGAGCAACTCCATTTTCGTAGCATCACTTACCGACCCTGTTCAAACTAATTGATTAAATCATAAAATTAATGCAACCAAACAAGAATTGTGTTTTATACCGTAAATCACTTTCCTACTTCTGTTACTATTTCTCAAGTTCACTTTGGCGATAACTATAAAAATATATTCTGAATACAAACCAATCGGTGTGATTCCAAAACGTTGAACAGTCATTTTCACTAAAGTTGACATTTCTTAAGTCAAATGGACGAATTTTACTTTTGCAACAAAAAAATTTAATTTCTAAGCAATTAGATGAAATTAATATTGCTACTGCTTCCAATAATGGTGTGGCTGTTTTAAAATTTGTATTTCATGCTTACGGGCCTAAAATGCACTCCGCAAGTTCATGAAGTTCCCATCCCTGATAATTGAAAATTTTTCAAATAATTCATTTCTTGTGGTAAAACTCGAATATAAGGAGAGGGTGGTTTGCCAAGTATTAGTTTATATTATTATTAGTCATCTAGACTCCCCATGGCTTTAGTTTTTGTTTTCAATACATCCCATTTTCAAACTTTGTCAAATGCAAAATTTGTTTGCAACATTTTGCGATTTTTCTGATTGTATCATACTCGACTTTCCTTTACACTAAAACAAATAATACAAGAGTACAAGGAATTAATTGTTTCATACCGACAGGCCATTTAAAATCAAATCTTTTTACCGACACTGACACAGAACAACGCGTGTGAAGTTTTTAAAACCCATACAAGTGACCCTTCTAAGACATGTTGTATTCATACTTCCATGCATACATAGACATTTGTTCACTAATAAGTTATTCACATTTGTATAAATTCTTATATATACACACACATATATATATATGTATATGTGTATATATATATATATATATATATATATATATATATATATATATATATATATATATATATACATATATATATATATATATATATATATATATATATATATATATATATACATATATATATATATATATATATATATATATATATATATATATATATATATATATATATATATATATATATATATATATATATATTGTATAAGTATGTATGTAAGTAGGTGTCAATGTGCGTTTTAAAAGTGTGCCTTACCCGTGTTGCGTTGGTTGTCATATTCATAGTACATATATAAGGGGTAGATTTTAGCTATTTCTTAAATTGGGTTTTAAATCATTTGAACATATATTTTTGGAAAGATCCATCGAAGCGACAGCTTGAGAAACTCTCCATAAAAACAGGGGAAATAAAGCAAAAAATAAGCAATTGGAAAAATTAATATGTACATTAAAATAAAAACATACAGGTGTCCAACTGCTTAAAATTTATGAAAAAACCCCTCTTAAGATGAGCACTTCCAATAAAGTTACCAGAAAAACCAGGACTAGAATTTCGTTGTACACCTGGAATAATTTTGAACTCGTCTGATAAGATCCCATCTATAAAAACTCGTATAGTGCGATATAAATGGGGAGAAGTCACCACCTGGATCAAGAGCAATAAGTTGTAACAGAAGTTCTCCATTGCACACTGTGGCAAATGCCTTTTGAAATATCTAGAGCCATTACCTTACTATCGCCAAAATGTTAGGAATGGTAGAAGCTCACATGTAGAGCACCTTTACGGAAACCATACTCGTGGTCGCTAGGTAAGCTGTTGAAATCTATACACGAAACAAGATGAAAGTTAGACATAATTTCCATCATTTTGGAGAGTACAAAATAAATTGCAATTGGGGGGTAATACACGTACTCAGGGTTGTTGGCTTCTCCTTTTTTAAGGATTTTTGTCAACAATTAACAACCTTCAACCACTCTGGAAACCGATCAGCTGGGATTCTATCCGTTTCAAAATACTCATTTATGTTGAGTTCTGCTAAAACCCTTTTGAGTGCCGGAGCTAGAAAAAATATTTGTGGCAGAGTTACAGGTACTCTTTGGGTTAATTGCTTTCCGGCAAGCGTGAATTACTTCCAAATAATTCACCAAAAATTTAAGAACTAGTTTCATCGTTTACTCTTTTAACGACATAATTGTCGATTTGCAATGAGTTTAAACACAAATATAAAAAATGCACTCAAAAGTTGAACAATTTTAAAGTTCACTTAGTTATAATTATTTGACAAAATGCATTGTTTGTTGTGGCTTTAGCTTTTCATATGCCGATATTTCACACATCGCTAAACCAAATCGAGCTTTAAGCATTTTGAAAACATTCAACCTCGTGTGTTTATGCAAAGCGAAGCAAATACAATATGAGAATTCTATATTGTATACGATTATTACAAAATACACAATTATTGTAGAATTAGAACGCTTTTATACAAGCAACACAACAAACAATTATTTTGTTTTATTTTTCTTGCAACATGTCATTGCATTGGTCGTTGGTGGCTAATCAGACGGAAAAGAAAAATAAAATCTTTATTTAAATAAATACTTAATATTGAAATATATTATATTTGAATATTTTTCAAAACTAACTTTTAAAACAATTCTAGTTTTTACAAAATGTATACATGTTGCAAGAGTTCGTTAACTAAGAAAATAAAAGTTAATTATATTATCGCTACGGATAGCTTAATTTTGGAATCGATTTCTTCAATAACTATTGGTCTACGATGGCATTATCGACAGTTTTCATCACTTTTGTAAACATAGTGAATTATTTGTTGAAAATACACCTACAGTAGAATGTATGAACATTTTATGTGGAAAGTACTTGACAGAAGAAGTGTTCGGTAAGAATATATATGCATATGCACAGACAGTGGATTTCATTTATAACATACACCGGCAATAGCGAATTATCATCTATAATGGAAAATTTTAAGATACCAAGAGTTTTCCATAAACATTTCATAGAAATTAAAGCAGTCATAACGAATTTCGGTTATGGAGAATTTTCGCTAATAAACACTTGTTTAAGCACCCAATAAAAAAGTTAATGTAAATTTGTATGGTTATTACGAAAAAAAACTCGCCAATTTCCTAAGCCGTTAAAGTAATTACGTGTCTGCTCTCGTATTTGAAAAGGCGACGGAAAAGAACAAAAATTTATGAAATTTGTGAACAAATATGCATTTGTATGCTTATATAATATATTTTATACTCTAGTTGCTTAAACGATTAGTTGGGGAGAATGTCCAAAAACAAAAAAAATCAATATTAAGTAACATATTAAAAAGTAATAAATATACGTAATATTTAATCAATTCGTTATTCGAGAAATTCTCCAAAATAATTATTAAACAATTTATTGTTTGTTGTTGGCTTAGCTGAGTATATTCCTGCATTTCCTTGGCGCTAACCAAATCATCAGTACTCTTGCAAATATCAAAAAAAAAAAATAATAATAAAATAAAGACGCAAATAGATTATAATTGTTTGTTGTGTTGTTTTGTGTTTGTATGAAATTTTTCTAAAACTATTATACTTCTATGTTGTGTAAATCAATAAAATGTAGGCATACACTCAGCTATGCCAACAACAAACAATAAATTGTTAATACATAAATGCAATATTTTTCAGTACTGCTTGCTTTTATTTATCTAAAGAAAAAATCTCTATTACGGTTGTAATGCCTCTAACGAACTGAATTTCCCGATCCGCAGAGTTCGTTTACGCCGAACTCCATTGTAGTAATTTTATTTCAACCGATATTCGTAATACCCATATCCTACTGTCATTGGCTTGATATAGTAAATGTTACAATCCTACTTTTAACTATGAATTTTGATGCTTTTTGATTTGTTGAGTGAGTCAGATTTTTTTCTAACCCAAACGAGTCATTTTACATGTATTTTCGCAATCATCGCAAACTGCTAGACGACTTAAAATTGTCCATATGGAAACATCACTGTGACAGGTATTCATGATGTAATCGGAGCTTCAGGAAACATTTGATTTATTTGCTATAGTCTCCTTTTTATATTTAAATACGTTGTAACAAGCACTTCTATGAATCAGAGTAAGTAAAGTAAAACCTTTTCGTTCATGTGCTTTTAACTCAAACGTTTTAATTCTTGCACAATTCTCGGAATCGAAAAAAAAACTCCATTAAACGATCGTTGAGGAACAATTTATGTAGTTTAAATTAAAAAAATACACGTCCATAAAATAATATCTTATCGCAAACTAGAAAAAATATTTATTTAATTGATTCTAATCACAAATTAAAAGAAGTAAAACTGTTTAGTAGAAGGTGCGTATGTGTGTGTATGTGGCGAAACACCATAAATCGATAGTTATGTATATTATAATAAATACATTTGTATAATCAGTTCTTTTCTATTAGTCATTATACTTAATTAGGAAAAAAATATTATATGAAATGTCTCTTATTTCTTCACACAACAAAATATACTTAAATATACATACATATGTATGCATGTACATATACACGTACATACATATGTACATGTATGTATGTGCATATATACTCGATCTAATTATATATTCATGTAAACACAAATAGAATATGTTTTCGCCCCTAAAAATTTCATTGCAATTAAACCCCATAATGTGCGATTCATCATTATTAGTTCCCACGTAGCGATTCTAAAACTGCAACATGTCCCCCCAACTACAATATTAAGGAAGATGAGGTTCTACTGTAATAATAGGAGTTTCTTTAATATAACTCAAAGAGCAGTTTACTAGAGAATCCCATTTCATATTAGCAGGATAATAATACCTTTATATGAGAAAAGGCTCTTTACCTACAAAATAACTTTTAAATTACAACAACTAACTAAGTATGTACCTTAGTATATGAAAGTGTTTTAAAGTATTTTGGGAAATATAACTTCAAGTAATTAAAAAATAATTTTCAGAAAAATTAGATCATAACGCAGTAGTGCCCTTCTGAGACGAATGATACACATACAATTTTTTGAATTAGTTCATGAACGAAATTTCAAATGTGGCTAAATTCTGTAGATCCCTTTTAAGGGTATAGTCGACACTCTGAGCTCTTTTCCATAAATTAAAAAAATCCATGTGATTTCAAATTATTAAAGTGGTATCTGGCCTCCGGCATGGAATAATTTGAAGTTCTTCAATTTCTTCATTCTTTAATTTGAACTGGTCATATGATTGTGTTCGTGTCTTTCAGACAAACAAAAAATAAAATCATTGAATTTAGTCTTTAACTGCGCAGTAACGTTCGTAGTTAAATTTTAAAAAAATTCTCTGCATATAATTCTGTACATAAGTGAATGTGTGGAAGATTAAAAATAAATAATTTTAATCAGGCTATTGTTCATTTGAATTTTTTCTACCTTCCTCTTGATAATATGAACTTTTTCCCTGGTCCCTTGAATTTCAAATTATAGAGACTCGACTGTAGCATATTAACCAAGGAATCATTCCACCATGCGAGAGGTACATATAAGTACATATATTCATTAAGTTAAAGAATGGTTCTAAAGCTTTATTTTGGACTGATAGTAATAAGATAGATATTATTGGTGGCAGGTCTGGTGATTGTGGCTGAGACTATAATTGTTTGTTGAATTATTAATTTTTTTTATATTAATTTTATTCATTAATAGGCACTTGACTGAAATTGTTACAGATGTTGCCAGTTCATTAATATCAGCCACCATATCCCCATCATTGTCGCGACGGTTCATAAGCCCAACCAAATTTAAAAAAATATTCAAACAATTTACATATAGTCCAAAGAAATTTAATATTATCATCGGAATATACAAAGCATTTTTTCAAAATCCGTGTTTTCATAGCGTTGGAGTCAGAATTTTCCCTCTATCGAGGGTTTAATAGCCCTAAGTCGTATGTAATGTATTTTCCAAGATAGACGAATTAAAAACGACACCAAGTTAAAAATGTTTAGACCTAAAGAATAGTAACGCTTTCTTCATCCCATATGTTTTCGCTGTTAATATTGGCTTCTCTTGTTTGTGACCCTCATTAGTGTCTCCGGTATATGACGAAACGATTCATATCTGTTTCGCTGATGCCTTGCAATCTCTTTGTAAATGGTAGGGCTTACCGCAAGCATTGGATTTGGTACGGTCCGTGTTTTGGCTACATAATTTCGTTGATTACATTGCTCGCTTTCTCGCCAACGACTTTGGCGCTGCGCTTATAAATGATCTTCACTATATCCTGCGCGAGTACAAAGTAAGCCTTATATTATTTCTGATAAATATCACACCATTTGTTTTTGGAATTGTTATTGTACTTTTCTAAAGGCGTGCACTACTCAAAGCCATCGTGGCAGGTAAACACCAAGTAACCGTATCATTATATGACATAATTTTGTTGAGGATTTCATAGAAATAAAGTAAAAAAAAAGCCAGCACAGAAATAGAAGCGTATGTGTTTCAACATAATTTGGCGGCCTTCTGCAAAATTTACAAACTGCGACTTGCTGCAATTTGCTTCTAAACAACAAATATGTATATAAATATTTGTACATATACCGAAAATATTTTTTATAAATAGTTAAAGACGAATTATTAACCCACTGAACTGAATGAGTTCGCGTTTTAGGAGGCTCACGTTTTGACATTGTCCAAATCCGGAAAATATTTGTAGTTTCTAATAGTCTTATTATTTAATACCCATGCAAATTATTAAATATCTATGGAAACTAGGAGTGATTAACACAGTTGTGATTTATATTTTTTTTAACTATTCCCACCGTGAAAACGGAAATATTTACGTATTTCTGTTAATAGGCATATAAGCTCAAAAATAAATTATTAAATGGTCTTTAGCAAAACGTATTCGGAATAGATACATACGTATATGAATGTATGAGTCTGGTTTTGAAAATTGAAGGCTCGATGGAATGTGGATTTCCAAGACCACGAGCACAATCTTAGATCAAATCAGAACAAAATTTCGTATTTTTCAAATGTTTATTTCTGTAATACTTACATCGATTATGAATGATGCGATGGTGGGTGTGATGGTGATGATGGACAGACGTTGGTGTCTTCAATAAATCACGTTTTAGTGAATTATTATCCTCTTGCGTTGTATGCCAAGGTAACTCTGACATAACCATTTTCAATAAAAGTTTTTAAATTTAATTCTTCTCAACAGTATTTGTGGTTCAATATATATTTTCCCCGTGAGTTTTTACAAGTATCTAATACACTATTTGTTTAATCGTTTGCAGCTTCTGGAATCTTTTTTTTTTTGTTTTTAGTGTTCTTTTGTTTTTATTTTATATTTTTAAGACACTAAAATTGTTTAAGATTATTTTGTGTTGTTATATTTATCACACAAAAATACACACACATTTTTGTTATTGTTCTAATTTTATTGTTAGTTAATTTAATTAGAAAGTGAGTTCGGATCAAGGAACTGATGTATTCACATTAGCGTTTCTATTGAAACTAATTTTCCTTAGAGTCCCCAATTGTTACAATACCTTGGTGTTTAATAAGATTTCTGTTATGGGTTTTCTTCATTTACTGCTTTAAATACATACATATAGAGCAATTCAATAGGTACATTTAAAATTTTTTCTGATTATTTTTTAATAGAAAAGAACTAAAATATTTTCTTTATATTTAAGGGTTTATTTTTGAACTTCTTAAAAAAGTTCAATTTTTTGCAGATTTTTCCTTATTTTGTTTAGATTTGTTTTGTTGTTTTTCTTATGGGGTGATTTTGCGTTTCCTTCTGCACGTCACAAATTCTATTTAGTAAGTTTTCTTTTGTATTAGTTTTCTTATTCAAGAAGAAAATTCAGAAAATGTGCTCTTTTTCCCAGAGAGAATATTTTCAAGCCAAAAATAGGTTATACGCTACAGTGTTTTTGCGTTTAAACGCTGTTTGCCTTGTTCTAACTCGTATTTTGCCCGTTATAGGTTTATCTTGTTGCACGTTATATTTCAAACTAACTTGGCACACACACATCAAGTTTTAACAGCATTTGCAAAACCGCAACACAAGTAACAGAATGAATTGAAAATGCTCTCTTTGTTTATTCTTTGAACACACAACTTATTCACAACTACGCCGAATAGCGTTTCTGAGCGGGTTATATGGAGGACTTGCAACGTTTTTTCGTTCTATAAAACTTTTTTCCATAATGCTCGCATGTATTTACGTAGTCATGTGTGATGAACGTACGACATGCATTTGTAAGAACTTGAACGCAGCAAATAAGAATTAGGAACCCAAATAGAAGTATTACTGCTGCTACTCAATAATAAAATTTTTAACAGAAATCGTTTCATTTGCCGTGCAACCACTTATTTACCATTTCTCGCTTTCGTATTGGATCTTTTATGTGATAAAAGGGGAACAGATACAATCCACACAAATCGTTACATTAATTTTCTCTTAAAAGAGAGAAAATCCCACACAAAACACAAACATTTCGTGCACAATACAAAATAAAAATTATGGTGTTTTTTACACTCTCATATATGTAAATGTGTGTACCTTCATAAGTCCATATATACATATGTACATACATATGTATATATACACACAAATGTATGAGCACAGAATTATTGCTACAATAAAGCTCTGCAAAATGTTAATTTAATACATTTTAAACGTTGTGTGCCAAAACGTATTAGATAGTTATACTTATGTACATATACATATGCATGCATGTATTTACGTGCCTACAATTGTATAATTTGTACAATCTCACATATGTAAACCTTATCTAAGTTAAACATACGCATACATACGCATCCATTTGTACATACCCTGAAGGAAACATGGGGACAAGTGTACCCAAGTCACCAGTTTTGTCGACTATTTTGGTGACTCATATGTAGACATCGTCAACGGAGTTGTCAACACGTTTTTGTTTGATGAGCAGAGAAATTTCTGAGAGCACGCTTATGCCTCTTCATTTTTTAATTGCGTTCTATGGTGAACCTTTAATCATTTATTTTAACTACAACTGTAGGGATAAATGTATATCAAAAATTGTTTACATGGACCCATTAGAACGACCTCTTCAGTAGTGGGTTTTCAATGATAAGTCCATCTTAAATTTCAATAGAAAGAAGTATTGTGTAGAGTATGTCAATAATACTGGTGACAATGTCTACAGGGAAACACTAGTTCTACGGTCGTCATATGGTCCCATTGGAACTAGTTCGTCACTAGTTCCAACGTCAGTAGTGGATTTTCAATGACAAGTGCATGTTAAATGTCAACAGAAAAAAGCATTGGCTGGGGTATAATTTGTCACTAGTACTGGTGACTTTGTCAATAGTGAATCACTAGTGAATCACTAGTGACATTTCCTTCAGGGTACATCCATATACATCCATGTATAATTAGGACTGTAGTGCATAATACGATTTATATGTATATTAAATTCATGGATCACTATATGCTTTTGCATATGTGTGTGTATGTGTCTATGCTCAGATGTGATTATAAGTACATGGCAAGATTTGTGTGGATGCACACATGTGCATATGTTCATACAAACAAAGGTATGTATGTGCTTATGTGTGAATGGATATATGTATGTATGTATCTCTTGTTGTATATGGACATATAAATATGTATGTAATTAATTAAATTACAATTTTTATTATACTTTAATATTTGCTCTTCTCTGCCAAGAACAGAAAGATAGTGTTATTTTTACGAGAAATCAAAAATTTCCCCTCCCTAATGTGAGCATTTGCAGATCTGCAGTTCTATTAAACTGCTCTCTTTCTCTCACATACTTACGCAGAGTTACTCTCTCAGTTATTTTTTCTATGTTTGTCCGTACAAATAAAGAGAAATTTGTTTCTGGCATGCCTCTTGGTGCTTTATTTGTATATGATTTCATTTTTTACTTCTGGGTTTTTATTTGCTTTAAAGCACATTGTTGTTGTCAGCACCGTTATGAGTTGTAAAAAGCAACATAAATACATTCGCACGTAAGTATTTTATACGCTGGCGATGAGTGCATAAGCGCCTCTTTCAAAGAAAATAAAAAATTTTGAATGGGGAATGTGGTGAGTAGGTGTGGCTAAAAATTTAAATTTTCTGGTTGTTGTTTTCATTTCTTTTTAATTTTTTTATAAGCTTATTTTTTAAGCTTTATTATGTGGTGTGATTTAAGTATCGGTGGTAGACTATGTACATGCATACATACATAAGTATGTATGTATGTACATACTTACATACATCTGCCTATTGTGAATGTGTATGGAAGCACGAAGTGTTTATTTGCTCTAACTGCCTTAAGTTTTTATGTAAGTATGTATGTACATATGTATGTACATATGTATGTACTTATGTATGTATGTATATGTATGTGTGTTAACATTGTGATTCTATTAAAAATATTTGATTTCTGTTGTTTTCTTTGCCATGTGTGCATATTCTGACGTTATGATTGGATCGTTTTAAAACGTTGATAGAAACCTACACAAGAGAAACATTTTTGAATTTGATATTGTATGCATATACTTTGTATGTACATATGTATGTATGTGTATGTATGTACATACATATATGTGGAAGCATATGTACATACATATGTACTTTCATACATAAGTAGGTACATATCAATATGTATACATATGTATTTTTATGAATATATGAATATATGTACATACATACGGGTACACATATGCACATAAGTATGTAAGTATGTACCTATGTGTTGTGTATGAATATATACTAACATTTGTATATAAGTATGTACATACATACATATACATACTTACATGTAGTTATGTACAAATGTTTTTTATTATTAACGAGGTGAAATCATCGAAAGACCCAGGCGTTGAAGTTCGAGGGGCGTTATTCTGTTTGCCCTATTGAACTCGCATGTTTGGCTCTTTTAGCGCTAATCCATGCACAGAAGAAAGATACATAAGTACATCCTTGGCATCCTTATGCAGATTACAATGCAGCCAATATGGTCTATTAGCGTAATACATACATACATACATATGTACAACCAAAGCAACTGTGATAGACACCTTGTCGTAATTCACCAGAAATTTTCATAGTAATTGCTAATTGGCGTAATTATACATGTCGAATACGTCCCATGTAGGACGATATGACAAACCGACACTGATAAATGCGCTGTCAATTATTGATCCATCATCACTCTTCGTAAAAGTTTGCTCGATTTTCTCATTCATAAATAATTCATCCAGATTGAGGATGTCCTGGTGCTCTTATATAACCAGTTTCGATTGTCAGCAAATTGATATAGTTCAATTAGTAGTGCTTTATCCATCCTCAATTCACAATTGTACTTTTGGATCAACTCTTGGGTGGTTTGACAGTAGTTAAGATTGATGTGCAAATTCCTAATTAACGCCTTTTAATAGACGCATTCAATAACGCATTCCTTAGACAGAATACACAAGACGGTCTTAGTACACGTCCATATTTGTCTTGTACAAGGACATTTGTTGGGTCATATTTACAATCCCATGACCATTCAAGGGCTGACTTAAGGCGCTCAAGGTACCAATCTAGTGCCAGATCCACGTTAGTCGTGAAAAATCATCATAGCTGGTACTACCGACTTAAACGCGCTTTTTGGTGTCTGCCAGGTTTTAAATGATCTTTATACCTTTCGACGGAAGTTAGTATCCACCCATTAACGCTCTCAGAGCTACTTATATTATATCAAGGTCCGCGGGGTTGTCACTCACCGGTATGTACATAAGTACTTTCTTGAATAGGTGCATATGTATGTATGTATACGTATTTAAATATGTAACTGTTGTATGTTTTTATATTTTATGTACACACATTCTTATGAATACATACCAATGTAAATAGGTACATATGACATACTTATAAATTACATTCACATGTACATACATGCAGATTTGTATGTAGGTATATGTGAATTTAAATATTTAAAATTTGCCAATTTTTAGATTTTAATACAACGTGAAGAATAGGAATGCACATTACATACATATGTATATATAGTACATACAACATTCATATATATAAATAAATTATATATATATATATATATATATATATATATATATATATATATATATATATATATATATATATACTTATATATATATATAAGTATATACTATATTTCTCTGTGAAACATACCCCTTGGACTTTTCTTTTGTGAAAAATTAAAAACGGGCATTAGCTATACAAACACACATGTGTGTAGATTTTTAATAAAAAAATTTGCGTGTAAAATTTCTTAGGAGGAACTACATCTTTCATCTTTGTGGACAATTCATCTACACATTTCTTCAGGTAAATTTCCTAAAAAATTTTGTATAAAATGCAGAGAAGAATTCAAAAAAATAAAGAAAATAAAAAGCGTGAAAATTTTTTACAAAAAAACTGATTCCCTCATTAGAGATCTTTCATGTACATACAGACTTAGGATTTTTTTTTTTTTTTTTTTTTTGTAATTTTTAGGGATGTTTTCATTGTAACGAATTTCGAAAAATTAGTTTGCATTCCTTAGTTTTGCAAAATAGTGGTTGTTTTTTACTTTTCTTCCTTTTTTAGAAAACTTTTTTAACATTTTTTCCCACAATTATTAACGATTTGTCCAATTTGAATGATGAAAAACAAAATTAAAAAAATGCAAAAGCAATGTGCACGTTGCTGGTGTGTGCGTGTGTATATATTCATGAATATTTATTGGTTGGATATATGGTGAAGTACATATGTATGGACGTGTTGGGGATGCGAATATCAATTACGGGACTTATCGGGTTTTATTTTGTATAACTTCATGATTTGTTTATGTTTTTCCAATGGCATTTATTCAAAACTCAACAAATTAATTACAAATTTCAAGGAAAATCATTAAGATCAACGTGAGCACGTCCCATGGAGATTGGATGTAGCAATCAGAAAATATATAAAATCACTATATATATACGTCACCATAAATATCGAAATTTGAAACCAAATTCAGCCCACATCCAAACAATGGACAGCTTTTTAATTGTCCCCCAGTAAGTTGATGTACAACAGATCAACAGTAGTCAGATACTTGGAAACACTTCCCCACTTTGATTTTTTTTGCAATCTTCTAGAAAAACATATCGTTCTAATATTTTTTATTGTTTTTTTGTATGGATTCACCACCAAGGAGATAACGCCTACTGGAATTAGGAAAACAGACTATGGCGAGTAGGATAGAGGGAGTGGTGCCTCTGGATATTCAACTTTAAATTTTAAACATTGAAAAAAATTTAAAAGATATCTGTAGGGATATCTTCCACATACGCTTTATTCGGCTAAAGAACGGATTTCCTCTGTAATGCGAAAAGCGATTTGCTGGTACATTGACCACAATTGGGTGCGCTCTCAATGAAGAAAGTGTAGCTTGCAAAGAAAAATGGGTTTTGGGAACAAGGTCCTAATTTCATTACAATACATTCCATCATAGTACCAATAATACATTTTTAGCGTTGTCTGTGCTAAACACAGTCGGCTGATATATCAAGTTTCATGAATTTATTTCATTATTTTCATTATTTACATATTATGATACGATTAGCTCCACCTTGCAATACTTAAAAACGATTTAAGTATGTAATACCCGAATCCTGAATACACACTAGTCACACCATTGCTCTGAAGTCGAATTTGAAAACGCTAGACCAAGACCAGAATGATCTTTCGTTTTTTTTTTTATCATATGAGCCCAATTCGCGTAAGCGACTGCCATTTGAAAAATTCTTTTCTGATCATATGAGCCCAATTCGCGTAAGCGACTGCCATTTGAAAAATTCTTTTCTGATCAATTTCAAATCATTTTACTTCGCTTAAAAGAAAATCCGCTTAGCGAAATTCAGTAAAAGAAAAAGCAGAATATCATATGAGTGCCTTCGTAGACTAGTAGCTAGTGTACTAGACTGGTAGTCCGAAGGTCGCAGGTTCGACTCCTGCCGCAGACTCCGGGTGTCTCTGCAGATAAGCCAAGTAGCTTCGCAGTTTGTGTTTGTTAATAAAAAATAAAAAAACCAACATCTCTTCAGTTAAAAAAATTATCCGCTTACCGGCGATGAAACACAGCCCTTTTAATCGTATTGCATACACACATGTGATAAAATTATTCGTTTCAAACAACAGTTCAAAATTATTAAATCCGTTTAAAAAATTGTTGAAATTTTCTATTTTCGCTTATTCAAATTCCTCCATATATGAATCCATAACTCTACATCTACAAAATTTTCTATATTTAATTCTCTACGGACTCCTTAAGGATATTTCGCAAAATATTTTACGTTTTTCCTTCCACATAATATTTTTAATATCTGTATATCGTCTTTCTAATTTTGGCTGATTTATTAAACCAAAATTTCCAGCACTCTTCGTATAGGAAATAATGTCTAATTAAACCAAAACGAAAAATAATACTTAAATAATGTGGAAAAATCAAACGGAGATATTCTTATTTCTTGCTTTGCCCGCTCTCAGTCTGAGCAGATTTCTTGCAACATGGTCTTAAAATGCCCATACGTTGATCTGTTGTTGGTCGTCAAAACAATCAAATATACATATGTAAAATAAAAAAAGTAATTGGCCATAATATATCGAATCACTAACAAATTTTGACATAACTTGCCCGACTTTCGATCAACTAATGGTTGACTAATTGTAGGAGAATGAGGATATAAAATTAAAATGCGAGCAGAGAACAATTGTTGGATCTGGCTTAAATTATTTTTGTCCATACATACATACGCATTTGTCTACATACATACATACATACATTTCTCGGAATAGACAAAAGGTTTTTTTTTAAAGAAAAATCATAAAAAAATATTTCCATGCATCAAAAAGGTCAGTCAAAACAAATTCATTTTCCTCTGACAAAAAAGGACACTGAACGAATTGATAGCAGCAACTAAATTCAGCATCTATTCCGTTAAAACAATTCTCTACAGACATAAAAGGCATTTTCATCCAATAGTTATTAAGGTAAATGTGTAGGCATTGGAGTGTCTGTATGTTTAACTCATTTCAAAATGTATGTGTGTGTGCATGTGTGCATGTCTCGTATTTGGTTTTTGTCGGCTCACGGTACATGTTAATTAGCCAAGCAATGTTTATTTTCCGTCTTCCTACTACTGTGCAACACTAAAGAATACAAACTGTTTGGTAAAAGGAGTCATATTGACCGAGCAAATGTTTTAAATATCATATAATGTCATGTAGTAAAAAATGATTCTCGCTGGAATTTCTAAGCAGTAAAATAAATTTTTTAGCTCTCACGTTCACAGGGAGTTGTTAAATTTTTTTCTGTGACGTCGCTGGTGTAATTTTGGTTGACTTTGACTTATAATTTTTAACATGTGGAATAATGAATCTTCCTTCATTTTATTATCACTAGTTATATTCTTACTTGAATATACTGAAAAAAATAAGGTCAAAGCGTTATTAAAAATACGGTAAATATATGTTGTTTCAAAATAAGTACGGAACGGATTTGTGAATCCCTAAATTCTAAAATTTTAGCAATTGGAAGCCTAACTTGATAGAGAAAATATATGGTTCAAGGATTATCTACCATGCCATTTTTATAAATTTTTTTTGGCTCATAATCCATAATAAATAATTCTTTTGCCGTCCTGGGACAAACTTGATTTAAAACTTTAATACTTAAATTGTTGGAGTCTTTCTTTTACGTCTTTATTTTAAATTCTTCTTATATATTTTTTATCTTGTTCTTCAACCCATGCCTCTCAATACCTCAGCAACTACAACATTTAAGTCTTCGACAGAATTATATCAATACACAGATGAGTTATAGAATAGACTTATGCCCCAACGCAGTAGACAGATTTGAGACGATGTCGTTTTAAAATATTGTTGAGTATAAGTTCTTGAATTCTCTTAACTATTTTATTCAGCAATGGTTGTTGTCTGTGACAATAAAATAATAATTACGTGAAAAGTCTGATTCATGACAAGAATTTCAAAACACGTATATTAAATTAAGACATCTTGTGTTTGCCCATTTTAAATATCTGATTTTTAATATCATTAAATTTTGCATACTCGATGAAAATATTTTAGGGACATCATTAGACTTGCATCGGTGCATCGTACTACTGAAAGAAATTAAATCTTAGAACATGGAGATATTTTCGATTGAGGTTAAGGATGTCTTCCGATGTATTTTTAACTACATCTAGTCGCCAGATATCAGTTCGAAATGATTCTCTTGGGTTACGTTTCACAGGCAGCATTTTGCTGAGTTTTGGATAAGTGCTTAAATGTTCTTGAAACGCAATGTTGTCCTAAGGAAATAGAATTCAAATGAACAAAGAAGAAGAACACATCACCTAGTGAACAATTTTATTTCCACGGTGAATTAGGGCTTTGATGGAACTCAAGTTTTTAGTAAATTTCCTCAATCAATCCAGAGTGTTATTATTAATATGATCTCAACAATGTATATTTCAGTGGCTAACGATTTTTGTTGTTCTTTAGTAATAAATGTATATAGTGTACTGTGTGATAAAACGTTATGAATATAAAATGTAGGACAGATTCGAAACTATATACATTTTAGGAGTCCTTGGTTTAAAAGAGGTCTCCATTATGAACTCAGAATGATTTCGAGAACATTTGACATTTGTTGAACTCTTCACAGTCTAAGAACGTTACAGAGTACTACTATTCACCAATTGTTGATGATTTTGACCAATAAAAAATAGCTTTAGTAACCAAATTTTTGCGTTAAATTGTGTTATGACCAACATAGTATATGGAAATTATTTTGATGAGAAAAAGTTTCGAAGGTATTGTTATCTTTTCAGTGCAATCTGTTCGATATTCTAGTGATTCTGATAGTTTTTAGCGTCGCGCGAATGTTTTTATTTTATTTTTAAAGAAATTAAAAATAATTATATAAAGGTTAAGCTGTTTAAAGTTTTTTCTTACATTTTCTATTTAGTTGCTCTCCATTATTTTCGTATTGCTCTCTAAAAAGTATTGCTGAATGTTGGTATTGAATATTTTTTCTATTTCATGATATCATATCGTAAGTTTAAAATTGATCGTGACAAATCTATTGTACATTATATTGGTTCGGGAATAATGCAAATAATATGGGACATAAGCACAATAACACAGGCAAAAAGTAATGATTGTTTTAGAGGTTTCTTTCCTTCCTTGGTGTGGCAGCCATTCATAACAAATATGCAAGTACTTCGTACTTGAATTTTGAAGTACAACTTTCAATAAAAGCAAGAAGAAAAAAACTTCCATTAAAGATTCGATTTTTCTCTATGTACCGTAGTCTATGGCATTTTTATTGGTTCCTTTTTATTTAAAACACCTTCTTAGTGTGTCGAATGTTGTTTTTTTCTACCATTTTAGAGCATCCTTGCTACCACTTTGTTTTATTTGTAATAATCATAAAACCATTCTGGAAAAAATTCAAGTCAATGCTGTTTGGTACTCGCACAATAAAAAATTAACAGTTCACGAATTTTCCTTTTATTTTCCTTAAGAATTCCTTAAAAATTAAGCCTACTACAATGACTTTTATTGGAAAAGGCTGTAAAAACACAGATATACGGAATATTTTCTTTTTTCTCTAGAAAGAAAGTGAAAATTGTAATAAAATTTTTTTTCATTTTAGTGACACTGTGTTTTGCTTTTAAGGAACTGCAATTAAATTAAAAATCTTTCATTTTTATTAAGTTGTTTAAAATAAATATAAAGCGATTATTCGGAAAAATAGTGCCTGGTTGAAATTTTGATTACATTTGTATGTCAAGTATATGAATGTATACATATGCATACACACAATGGAGATAAATTACACACACACAAATTCCCTATAAAGTTTCATTTTATTCACACAATTTGTATTTACAATGCATGTGTGTATGTGTGAATGCATGTGTGTATGTTCCTACATCTGTAAATCTTACAAAAGTAGTGATTACAACGAGAACTTGATTATGGAAACAAATGGGAACGGCGAATCAACAATTAGAGAATTTAAATAATTATGAACAAACATTTAAAGGGTGCTTTTCATACTGAATTCAAAGATTTCCTAAAACCGATTGACATACTTTTCATGTAAAGGCAGTAGAAGGCGAAATCTATTGATCACTATCATACTGCAGGGACTTTTAAGCAACTGTGCAAATTTCAAATGTTAAGGAATTAGAATTATGTTGATGTAAAATACAAGAGAAGGAACAATAAAATAATAATTAGGGAGAAATCGAAGGAAAAAGTTCAAATTTAACTTACCCTTAATTTTAGTAAAATTTTCAATTTCAGTCTCTTGTTCAATTTTCAAATGATTTTGATTATCTGAAGAAGACGTTGTCTTCTTGGCAACGCCACCACCCACTCTGCCAGCAGTTGGATTGTCTGATTTGCAGGAGCCATTCGAACTGTTACTTGAGCTGCGGCTACAACGTTTGGTATTTTTGAAAGCAACGTCCTCCTCATCTTCCTCATTTAGTTTCTTTGTGTGTGTCAAATGATGCTGCTGCTGCTGCTGCTGTTGATTTAGTTGTTGCGAGTCGCCATGTATTTGTATGTCATAAGCAGGAGTATTAGGATAAATATTTGTGTTACTTTGGTGTTTTAATTCAAAAAACTCATCACGTACTTTCAAAGATCCAACAAGAGTCATTGTTTGTTGTTTGATATTATTTGTGAAAAGTTCTTCAACATTTTTGAAATTCGAGGACGCGGCATGTGCCTTTCTTGTTGCTGTGGTTGCAGCCTGTGTAGGGGAAGGGAACTTAAACTTTGATCCTCTTGCTTCATTTGCTTGTATTGTCAAGAATTCGTTGTGCTCATCAGGGTCATCAACAAAATTTTCAATATTTGATCTGTAATTTTCCTGTGAATTCCTTACAGTCATTTGATTTCCACTACGTTTATTACCACAACCGCTACTAACACCACTAACACAATTGCACATTGCATTGTATTTTCTTTTGCCACCATCGCGTAAATTTGTGTCAACATCAACTTTAACTTCATTGGCATAATTGCTGGTGTTCATTGCGGAAACTTCTTGTGCGGCAAAATTCGCTGACAATGTTTGATTTGGTGTAATTGAAACATCTATTGTTGTATCACTCTCCGCTGAGAGCGCAAAATTAGTGGGTGACTTACTTTGCTTTACACAATCTCCTATTTGCACTTTAAATAATTCTGGCAAAAACTCAAATTTATTAACGGAAGGCAATACAATGGAAGACGCCGTCTTCCCACCTGAAAGAAACATTTAAAAGTTTTATATGTATGAATCCATTGTAACGATATCGTGTCTTAGTCCTGCATGTTCATATTAAATTTTATGTACATCCATACACACATACATAACTAACACTTGTATTAAAGCTAAAAAGCAAACCTCAGCAGGAGTACATGGGCCTGCCCTAGGACATCGTAAAGTCAAATGAACCATGTTTTTTCATACATTTGGATCAGTTTCAGAGTACTCCTTCATCCTTGTGGACTATACTGCAGACGCTTTTTTGCATAGCAACATCCAACGAATATATGTACGTAAATTGAAATCACTTTCATTGATGGACTGACATACGGAGCATTAGCGCTTGCGTAAAACTGTAGAAAAGCACTGCGGTGAAAATAAGTTTCTTGTTGGGGAAAATCTGTATGTTTTCGAAGTGTGAAATGTCTTTGTTATTGACGTTTGTGAAATTCGGATAAATAAAAATATTAACGTTGATTAACATTGTAGTTTGGAAAAATATTTGTCATTGAACGGGTAATTTTAATTCATACTGTTTTTTAATTGATACTGTTAATATTGATTTTTGCTTCACGAACGAACATTATAAAAAACATTGTTTTGTGGCATTCTGCAATTAATCGAGTTATAAAGAAAACAAGAAAAAAGAAACGTTTGCGATGATCATATTATCTTTTTATGGTGAGTGAAACAATTAAAGTAATTACGATCTGAAATCGCTACCAGTTTTATTTGAGATTGTGGTGCAAAACGATACGAATTTTTAATTATTCTGTTTAGCTTTGATAGCTTTTATCAATTGTCCCAAAACTTTTATTTTATGAAATTGGCTTCTCAGAAACAATCTACTTCCCTTCCAGGATTGAACAATTATATACACCTTAGAATTGTCAAAATTTAACTTATCACAGCACTTTGTTCCATGGTTTGATAACTCAAACACAAGTTATCAGTGAGTGAAATTGTACTAAAATAAATTTTGAAACTAACAGCCAACTTAGGGAATATAAACAACTTCTTCTTAATGAATATAAACAACGAAAATAAACCATTTTACGTTTTATAAATTTTAAAAATATAATTAAGATGCCCATGCAAACCTCTAACGAAATATGTATGTTTCTTGTGAAATACTTTTTTTCAAATAAACGAAATTTAAAAGTAGTATTAAATGAATAATAAATCTAATTGAGTATATGATATTGGAATTTTATCAAAATAGGTTTGAGGTTTAAGACTAATAATTCAGAAACTATTCTGATTACACAAATGATTGTATTTACGTCATTTTTGAGCGGAATTGAAACCATTCTAATCTAATATTTTTACATACGGATATTTCTACTATAACTTCCGGGTCAGTATCTTCCAGCTGTTTTCTTGTATATATTTGGTAATGAAAAGTACTGGGCTTATATTACTTTATAAATTGTTAGTATGAAATTTTGAAAGACTTCAAAATTTTTGGAAGTCAATTAAATATAAGGATAATGGAGAAATAAAATCAGGATCGTCTAGAAAATTAAAAGAGGAAATAAGAAAAAAACTCTAACCTGCGTAATAAATAGTTTACATATGACATTTGGGGGAATAACCAACAAGATAAATGAAAATTTTCTCTCTGAATGGAAAAAGAAGACATAAAGTTTGCTTTTGTTTCTCATTTGAATTCTGCTTTTGCATTTAATTGAAAACTTGTACTAATTTGATTAGTTTTATGGCTTTTTTTAGCTGTTCTGTCTAAAAGCGAATACTTGGTGAAACAGCTTCTGTTTTTCTTTAACTGAAAAATTTCCTCATGAATGAATCATCTTCACAACTTCATATATTATCCTTTAATATGATGTATTCGCATAATAGAAAAATCTGCATGATACCCATCCTTGAGTATTTTCTTCCAAAAATTTTACGTAACCCTCGTGAAAAACTTTAAAAAAGTGTTGGCGATAAGGGTACTTGAAATATTAATTTTTTAGCTAAATCACACGGAGTTTGCTTTACAAGCACCGTAGGAATTTTTTCTTCCATATTTTTATGACGAGCGTTCGTTCAATGTTTCTTTCTGCTGTTTCTTAGTGATTTACGACATGACCTTAGAGGCATGTCATGGTAAAATGTTGATACAATTACCAATATGGAAACATTCCTATGCCTAAGCGCCACAGGCACAATGCTTTATTTACGCAAACTCATAAAAAAGGATCTAAAAAGGAAAGCAGTTAATGCGCTTGAATATTTTGAAAATCGTAAATAACAAAGTTGAAATTGTGATGCTTGGCTAAAGCTCCAATCACAGCTGAGCTCATCGGTGCCTTCGTATGGAAAAATTTTTTTTAAACTTGTGCGTATGTTTGCAACCACCCTGAGGATAAAAAATTAAAATGAAGTTTTGATATTTAAATCAACCCTCCTTTCTTGTTGGGAAGAAAACATTTGAATATATTTGCTGCTTTTGCTTTTTATGCATATAACAACCCTTTCACGCTTTTTTATTTTATGTAAAATCAAGGGGAACATGCTACAAGTTTTTTATGAAAAAGGGTTGTTTCAAAAACTAGAGCTGTGATTTGTTTGCATACAGTTCAAAGGAATAATTTTACATTTATTATGTAAATTTTCTATCACCAGTTTTTTATATGTATCGTACGAGACGTGTTTATGTGTATACATCAACCCTTCCATTGAATGATTTGAATGATAAGGGGAAGTTATATGAGTCTTATAAAAAATGGCGTATGAGCTCTAAAATCACGTTAGATCTATGAATTTATGTAATGACTCGTATGTACGTTAGACTCAATGGAAGAAGCCTATTCATATACCATAATCAGTAAAGTTTTTATTTTCTTAAATGCGTTTGACATTCGTCTTCATTCAAATAAACTATTGTACATAACTATAAAAATATTAAATACATATTAAATACAGCATATGCAATACATACATATTCTCGCTTATTTTGGCTTTTAAAAGGTATTTGTTTTTCTAACGGAATGCGTCGCAGTTCCACTCTATTTATTTTGCTTTCCTCCCCAAAAGATTTTGCTTTTCTTTATAAATACGATATGCATACATACACACAAACATATGTATGTATGTACATGCATTTAGATAAATATAAATTTATTTGTATTTTGTAATTGCGTATGTATGGAAAATAAGTCTTACGATTTCATCCAGCGGTACAATAACCTCATCTCCCTCTCTACTGTTGTTTTATGAATACTTTCATTTGCATGTCTCTACGCATAATTCTCGTACGAGCACACGAATAGAAAACAATTCAGCTCAAATAACAATATTTTTATTTGCAGATGATAAGAGGAGGATAACGAAGAAAGACGATAATAAATGTTGTTTTGTTAACTTGTTGGACGTTGAAAAAGAGAATAATACAAATATTATACACATAATTTGTTAAAGCATTGGAAACGCAACAACAACAATAACAATATAAAAATAATAATAATAAAAGGAAAAAGTTCAGCACTAAATGCATTAGACTGAAACTGCATTAAAATGTTGTTATTGTATTTTGTAATTGCAACTAAATGGGCTTAAAGCACGCAATTAATTGCCGCAGACAACTTTCGCATACACAAACACAAATGCATGACGTATGCATGTGTGCATACGGTTTCATAAAAAAGACCCCAAAAATACTCATTAACACTTGATGTTTTGAGCTGAATTCCATAAATGGAAATTAAAATTGAAATAAATTGTTCAGAGACTTAAATTCGTATTCGTCCGTAAGTACGAGTACTCGTACCAGACTAGAAATTATTTATATCTTTATGCATATGAGTGAATTAAATAAAGCGAAAACTGCTGCATGTTTGTAAGGCAGCCAAAGTAGAGAAGCTTTCCCATTTATTTATTTAAGAAAAAACTTCAGAAAGACTTTTTCATACTTCGTACATACAGTCGTCTATTTTTGAATTCTTAAATATTCAACACCTACTCGCAAATTTGTGAAAATCAAGGTGTGCATGTTGCTTAATTTTCCTACTCAATTTGATTCTATGATTTTCTCTTTTGTCATTATGGTTTAGCCATTCCCCATCAATAGGAAGCCAAGTTCGTCTAATGAAATCTATAAATTGACACAGTGTGTGATGTTTGGTGTTGCTTTTCTGCAGTAGTCCTTTTGTCTCATTTTCTGATCTTTTTGTGAAGATTTGTTGTTTTTCTTGTTTTCTATTTCAATTTGAAAGACAAGAGAATCAAACAAACCTGTAACATTGTTTTGCGCAAGATGTGGTTCCCACGCCAACTGCTATTCAAAAGAGCCTATTGATGTTACAAAATATAGAAGCATGTACTTTTACCTTGTGGTATCTAGACACACATGTAAATACACCTGGCTGCTTGCAACATCTATGTATGTATTTCTTAGCCATTAACCACTGGCTGAATGGCTCGATCCTGGCCGGGCTGGCATATGATTCTTTCTTTCAATATATAAATTCCTTTTCATTTCAATCAAAAGATTTCCTTATTATTTGTTTTCTTATTTTGGACACAAAAAGATAAATTTTTAGAAAAAAAAAACACAATTTCCTAACATTTGATTTTTGCAGGTTCTATTCAAAGCATAAATGCTGGTTCAATTATAGCGCACACAAACAAAATTTATCGATATTTAAAATTAAAAACTGCAACAAAAATTAATGAGTCCTTAAAAAATCTAATAATAATTAATGGGTGGTTCTATCATTATTCTTTTGGACTTAAATGGCTGCATTTCCTTGCAGTCATCACAATCTTTCTATTGTTTGTATAACAAAAGTTTTACGGTATAAATAAAGGACATGACAAAATCGGTATGAATGCGAAAAGTAACTTTGACAAGGTCGGTATTGAACGGATGGAAGGACTTCAAAATACGAGTCTGAATCATTTAAATACTTATTTTGTAAAAAAGAATTTATTTTTACTTATGTAATACAAAACTCCTCGCAGTTTTATCCGCTCATGTGTATCATTTAACCAATTAAAAATTTATACAAGGAAGATTTGAAACTTTGCCTCTGAAACATTTAAAGCACCGATTGAGCCTTTCAAATCCACAAATACAATAAATCACTTCAGTGCTGGTAGCAGAAATAATATTAAACCAGACAGGAATAGAATAATTTATTTGGTCGAACGAACACTTTTTAATAAATCTAGTATCTTGGCGGTCCTGTTCTATCATTAAGTAAAAAATAGGGGTATTATAGTTAAACAACCACGAAAACGTAAATTTTGTCCTAAAATTAAAATCCATATTTTGAGGAAAAAGTTTTCAATTTTCAACTTAAAAAGTGCCATTAAAATCAGCATCTGCCCTCAGTTTTCACGTTCGTAATAAAAAGGGTGACAGTCGTTTTTTGCAACCCTATTTTACAGGCTGCACTATTAAAATTTTTTTTGAAAAATAATTCAATTTTTTTTTGCTGATGCATCTAAACGATGTTGGCAGCATGTGTGCGCGTTGTGTGCAAATGACCTACGACATTTCTGATTGAAAAACCTAATGTTCCCTGTTCAAAATTTCGTTTTCATTTTATATCTGCAAATTGGAAAGAGGTGTGTTCGATACATCGGGGTAGTGTGAAGTTTGAAAATAACAGTTGGAAGAAAATGAAAGGATTTCAATTTCTATCTTCTGTTGTTTGATTGTTTGTTTTTTTTTTTTTTTGTTGCGCAAGGAAATATAAAATTTCAAAGCGCGTGCTTTTGATGAACACCTTTTTTGAATTTATTATGATAACTATTTTTTACTCTGGCATATTAAAGGATTTGAATGGGTGCTGATGATGCTGCTCTTCCTTTCTTCCTTTTCATAGCGTGTGCGTGCTGTGCGCATGCGTAGCAGCAATATTTTTACACAGTTATGTACTCGTATGTGTGTACATTTATGTATATGAAAATATGTATTATTGTAGACGTAACCCAATACGTGAGTTTAAAGTGTGCTGCTCAAGGGGTTGTGTATGGTTTTGCCACTTTCCCTGCGCCGATATCTCATTTTAAATTAATTTAAAACATGTATCTCTTCTTTATGTAGTTTATAAATTAAATCTTTTTCAGCGTTGCATAATATTGAAACTGAAAGGATATTAAAAGATGCTGTGTCGGGGGGATGTTTAACGAGTGTTTTTATCTATTGTTTAGAAAACTGCGTAATGTGCTGGAAAGTTTTCACTTTTCAATGCAAACGCAACTCAATATAAATAGATTATTGTATGAATGATCTAACATGAAGCAGTCAGTGTGGCACATCTTTTAACACATTTATCATCATTAGAAGAAAAAAACGAAACGTATGTATGAATACAATTGCAAGTACATACATTCGCAGGACATTCGCTATCATTAGTCTAATATACTTAAGTAACGTTCAACTCTATATGCTTGATTTTAATATCACGGCTGCAGTTAAAAGGTTTATTTATTTTTAAAGATTTAGATTTATTTTATGGTGGAAAACTGTAAATTATCGAAAATTAGCCACTGGCGTACTCCTAATATCCGATTTATATCAAAGAGGGAAATTAAAAGTGATAAAATCATACAACTTTGCAGTCCCTACAGTTTTATATCCCATTCTCCCATTGTTGAATAGATTAACAAACAAACAAAGCTGTGGAAAGTTTGAAGAAGATACATTATTCTATCGAAAAATTGTCTTCAGCGACGAAGCTCATTTTTGGCTCAATGGGTACGTCACCAAAGGGAATTGCCGACTTCGGTTTGAAGAATAGCAAGAGACAATTCCGGGCGGGGGCATCAGTGGACCGTATTTTTTCAGCAACGATGAAAATGGCAACGTTACAGTCAATGGAGCCAGATACCGTTGCCACATGCCATACGCATGTGGAAAAAGTATACCAAAATTGGAGCTCGTAGCCACAGGCAACATTTACATATAATAATCTTTAAACATTATTTGTCACTTTTCACACTTTCTGTTTTTTCAATTTTTAAAACCTAAACGGTTAAAAATTCACCATAAGTGAAATAAGAAAGAGGATTATACTATTAATCTTAAAAAACTAATTTAACTTTCTAAGAAAAGCGACTTTTTTCACTTGGACGCAGATGCAACTCGTATGGAAATGTTTCAAGTATCACAACTCTCATTAACCATTGTAATTGACGAGTTAAATAACTAATTTTTGCTTCCTCATTAAGTGCACATGTATGCAATCAAAGGTGTCAACAGGAACTCGAATGTTTTTCGAAAATGCTCTGCATGAAACTCGATCACTTTCAATTCAAATTTGTTTTTCTTAATATTTTCCGCATTCAGTAAATGTCACAAATACGAAGAGTTATTTTCAAATAACAGCTGTTTTTAAGTGAAAATATGTTGAACCCTTTGGTTTCATGTATTTATGGAAGTATTTATTTAGTTTCAAATTTATACTTACACATACACACGTATGCACCTACGTCCATACACACACACTCGTACGTACATAAAGATATGCACACATTTCCGATTCGTATGCACTTATGGCTGTGTGTAATTATCTCTTACATTTTAATTTTTTATTTATACTTTTCGCATTAAGAAGAACGATTTTATTTACTTCGAATGTTGTAGGAAAAATGATTACCTTTTAACACGCAAATGTTTCTGCGAATGCACTTGTAGACAACAACAAACAAAATAAACAAATTTTTGCTTTTGATGTTTGATTATTTAATTCTTGCACTTCATACACATTATGAATTTATATACATATAGTACATATGCATATGCACATACATACATACTATTACAAATTATTCTTTCTTTAACTGTTGGCTTAGGGTGACATTTTCAACGCTCTACTTTCAACAGCTCATGCATGCGCATAATAATCTTCGCAAAAAATTAAAAAAGCCCTGATTAAAATATCACATCTAATGGAAGCATTAATTCAAGTGTGGCCGAAGCAAATAACTCATATAATATTTTAGAGACATTGTGGATTGAAATTGCCTGTCTCTTGACCTCAATATTTCACGAATGGACTTTAAATTCTACACATTCATCACTTTGGACTTAAAAATCATAAAATATTTTAAACATTGGGCTACAAAATGGAAATATTTCATATTTGAATAGTGACTATTCCGTAGAGTTTTCAAAATTTTATAAAATTTCTAGTTGCTGCCATCAACGTTAGACCTCATGTATATTTATTCTGGTTAAAAGATGTCAAATTTTAATGGAAATACATTTTCCCAGCAATGTCCTGTTTGTCCGTTACGGATGGGCATTAGATCATTAAGGATAAAATAATGTTAAAAGTAAACAAGAAACACAAATTAATTAATAACATTCCAGGCATTTTAGAAGGTTCAAACGTCTATTTTATTTCTCTGAATAGTGTTGCCTTTATATAGATTACGATTAGAGTCACCATTTTTTCTGCAACCTCGAATAGCAGAAAGTAGAAGTTTTTTTCAAACTCTATATTCCACACCGGAACAAAAATAAATTTTGTACAGCTCCCAAATTCAATAGAAATATGTATCTAGACATTCTTCGACAAATATGTGTTCATAACTTGCACCAAATTCCAAAAGTTTTTTAAAGCTTTTTCCTTTATATTTACTGCAATATTTTCGTTACCAAAACGGCGTACGTATAAATATAGCCTTCTTTACTCCGCCAAAGAAGTGAAAATTACCTTTGAATTTTCACTCGCAAACTTTGCACACCCGCATTAGGAAATAATTCTGGCAAAAAAAAACTATTCCAATACAAAAAGCCAATCGAATCGACCGCAAGATCGAAGAATCCATGCGTTAGTTTGAAACCCAATATATTCCATTTATAATTCACATTTCCCTCCCAGGCTGATAGTTAATATATCGGTGAGTAAACTGCCCGTCCGATTTAAAAAAAATAAAAAATAAAATAATAATAATAATAATAATAAACAGAGGGCCAGCTTACGTACAAACATTAAAAATTAAAGAGTAAAAAAATAAACACAAATTAATAAAATCCTTCTTTTTTGAAGTCGGTTAAAAAGTAAAAACGAATGAATAACGTTTATTACCCTTTTTACGCATTTGGGAATGAATTTAGAAAAAAGGGCTTTTGTTCTTTGATATTTGCACTTGTTTCGGTATCAGCCTGACGTGCCTTTTTTCTTCGTATGTTAATATAGAATTATTTTTAATTACATGTGCTTTTCACACAGCCATCCATGTGTTCTTCTGAACTTTGAAATATTTTTTATTTTTTAATGCGAACTCATAGAAGTATGCAAATTCTTTGAGTAGAAAATGTTGTCAGATGTTGCATGTCTTGTGAGTGTGATGATGGCCCCCACTGCGGCTTGAGGTTCTTTTTTGTGCTAATAAAGGGTTCACTTACTGATGTCGTAATATAAATAATGGGCAATTAAAGTTGATGTGGCTGGCTTTAATTACAAGTTAGAGAGAAAAGCTTCACTTGACATAAAGAAATTATATTTCATTTTTGAGTGATTAAAGGTCTTGTATCGAACCCTCATTTGAGCCACAAATGTTTCAGTAGTAAAAGAGATTTTCGATTTTCCAATAAAAAAATATAATAAAAATGCAGAAAGTGGGAAATGACTACTGCTGTCAAACGAATGACGAGGTTTTTGTTGCGAATAATCGTCGTACGAAATTAAACATATTTGAGTATACGCAAATCTCACGTTGGCCGAAATTCGTTTCGTGTAACAAAATCTGCGATAGATTTGTTCCTTACACCCACAAGCGACAAATAAATTGACGTAGCGTGACCTTTTTTCTTACATTTTCTTAAATAATTATTTGATAGATTTACTTTTACTTAAAGAACTATTTTCTTATTTATGGTATGGTATCGATGAACTAGCGATCGAAATAGTAAAGAACAATTAGTAATGTTTGTGTAATCTGGAAGCTGAAGGTTATTAAGGACTCTAGAGGGAGGAATTGGAATTTAAGCCGAAAGTCCATACCATAATTGTATATCTGACAAATTACAGAGCAAAACGCATAGAAAGTATAGAACGTATAGACGCATAGATCGCACAAAGTCGGTTTACTTTCTACTTTTGTATGCGTCTCATGCATTATTAAAAGAGGTCAGCTATTTTTGATGGCCAAGGATGACAAATTATATTTTATTTTCAATGATATCCATAAAAAATTTGTGTGGTAGATTTTAAATTTCTCTGTTTTTGCATTAAAAAAATTTATAATAAAAGGAAAAGCTTTCGTAATAAAGTTTACAACAAAATACATTCAAATTAATTTTTAACATAGTTTTCTCATTAAATAAATTTAGATTCAAGTTATCGATTAATTTTATGTACTGAGTGTCACCTCTATTGTATTTATTACTTTTTAATCAATTGCAATAAAGCTGCAAAAAACACCCACTTCCCTCTCCGTGGTATTTTGCAGCTTTTCGTAGGCCCAAAATATTATGCATACAATCTCAATGACTTCAATAAATTCTTTTAAAATCACACAGGCCTGTCACAGAAATCAATTTCGATCGAAAGTGGAATTGATTCCGTATTTTATTATTTTATTTATTCAATCAAGAAAGTTTTAACTTTGTTTTTGTACTATCAGATACAAAAAATGCAAATTCGATCATGAAATTAAAAGTGGTTTCATTCCGAAAAACAATTTCGTGTTTTGTTTTCTGGAGAAGCATTTTTGCCAAAATTCTATCTATTTGACAAAAATATTTACACTAGAGCTGATCGACTTTCAGTTTTAGTATTAAAAAATACTAGAACAAAAACAAAAAGATTCATATCGAATACAAGTTGTTTTTTATATAACTTTTCTAAGCCTGCTATATAAATCTTCGTAATTTTATATGTAAATATGTTCTCATATTGCATTTTATAATTTTTATATTGGCAACAGAGGCTGAAAGTTTTTCAAATATGATAGTTGAAGTCTACTAATGAGATGGTCAGCGCCAACAAAATATCAGATGCTTAACAAAGATCTTTCCATTTGAACGCAAAGTTACTAAAGAAAAGCATCATATAAATCTTTTCAAACATTTATATATAAATCAAAGAAACCTTAGTTTTTTGCCATTCATCTGATGAATTAATGCAATAATTTCGTCATGCGGGGCAAAATTCGTTTTTGGTCACAATTGTGTATGTCAAGTATTTAATTAAAAGTATAATTGATTTTAGAATTATTCTAAATAGAAAATATAATGATTGCAGATTTGTTAAATTTTCCTTTCTTTATTCAAATCCTAATTAATCAAATGAAATATTAATTAAAAATTTAATTTTTTACTAAAATTGTTAGTGTATATTATTAAAAATTTTATTAAAAGTTGGAAACTCAAGTATTTAAGTTATAATTGTTTTATTTAACATTTAAGTAAAAACCACTAAAATAATTCAAGTACAAAAATCATTTATTTACTGATGCAAAAATAAATAATTTTTTATTGGCACCCCAAGTTTCTTAGAAATTTTTTTCCATGTTTTTCAATGCAATACAACCCCTTGGCTGACCAATGGCCCAAACAATAACCTAAATTCTAAATTAATAAAATGCCCAATGATTTCGTAATTAAACTGCGATATTTTCTTAATATTTATTTCAAATTTGATTCCGATCTTTATTCAGATGCTCGTGGGTGAGTCGAAATTTGTTTTCGATTTCCATTTTTACATTCCCTTGTAATGTATTTTACCAAATTTTTCAAAAATGTTCTTTTGATTAACATTATTTAAACAAAATTCAAATCGTGAAATTTTTTTAACTGCTACTTTAACCGATCTATTTCATTTATAAGTTTTCTCAAGAATGATATCTATATGAAATGATTGATTTGTGATCTCAGCGAAATCATTGAATTTTCTTACTATTCAGTGGTAAGCCCTTAGTTCAGAACTAATTCCATAAGCTCCATCAACACCTTAATGAACCAGATCATCACTAGACTGAATCCATGCATTAAGCACTTTCTTTACATGTCTATTTTTGCTGTACAAGGCATTGAAAATAATGTTTCCCACTCTCATATGCATATGTGATACGGTCACCGCCCTTTTCTGCAAAGTAGTATCGAAAATAGAAGACATATTTCATATTATAGACTCCATATATGACACAGCAGTAAAAAATTGGTCTTAAACTTTCATAGAAAATAGTTTTCTCTGACCTTTCGCATCCTCATTATCCTTTCCTCCAAGAATAAGTAACAATTTTTGCTTCAAAAATTAAAACAAGTAAAATATAGTCGCTCCCATACTGGAATCGATTGCAAAATGTTTAAAAAGACATAAAGTATGATTTGAATTTGCATTAGAAAGAAAAACGTTCGATTTAACGTCTTCAATTTTATTTCAAAGAGTGATATTATATTTCAGGATATTTATACTTTCCTTAGTCTGCAAATGAGATTACAGATTTCCTCTTTTTTGACCAGTCAATCATCTTATTTCAAACGCTTTATCCGCTGCAGATGAAAATAAGAAACGGAATCATAAAAACGATCTAAAAGTCTAATATTGTACTAAAATCTTAATTAAATAAGCCACATGTTCAGAAATACACGTATACCACATATTCGGCGAGTGGAAAATCAGGGCAGTGGCAAGGGAGGATGTTCATTGAAAAACAAAACGTTTTAAATTTTTTATTTAATTCACCACTTTATTGGTATTTGACATTGATATCCTTATTACCTTTTGATGTCTATTTAATATTATGATACGTTTCTTGTATTCTCCATAAAAACATCAAAATTACAATAAAATCAGGAACTTCAGCAGTTTTAATATTTGCCTCTATTTTCTAACTATTATTAATACAATCATTCATTTTATTTAAAGATTTCCAATAATGTTCTATATTCATAATGAGGAATCTTAAAAAAAACATTAGGGCAATTTTTCAAAATTGTTCCCACGTTAGAAAAGCAAGTGTTTCCCTCCACAAATACAATTTGTATTTCTTAAAAAATATCCTAACAGCAGGATTATTATCCTCTTTTTTGTTCGGTATTCTTTTGTGTTTCCAAAGCAATTTGTTTAAAATTTTGTTTAGCATTAAACATTCTCAAAGACGTTCTATGCATACGATATAAAAGTGCACCAATACCTTAAAAGAAGCGCATAATAGAACAGGATAATAGTGAAAAAAGAATAAGGATGAAATATACACTCACTCGATCGCTGCTGCTCTAAGCAAAAAGTGAAAGTACTATTTCAATAAATCTGTGCAACATATTATAATCATCATTACACGCATTACAATGCTTTGGAATCAACGCAAATCTACCTGCTTTGCTTTACACAACCTGCCCTTCAAACTCAAAGACTAAAATTATTCAAGGATTCGGTTGGTTTATTTATTTTTTGCGAATATCGTTTCTTTCTTATCGTAATATTATGGAAATGCAGGTGATTTTCTTTGCAGTTTCCCATAAGAAGTGTTCATGTTCGCCTTTTAGCATGCATGCAAATTTTTCCTTCTTCATTGGATCACCACGGAATATAAGGGTGTTTATGCGATATTTAAATGTTGCTACAAGAACAATATTGCATGAATAAAATCTTTCTTTTAATGAGAACAATGAATGGACAAAATTTAATTTCCTTCCAAGTAGCGTGTGAAAATGTGATGATGAGTAATTGAGAAAATAACAAAGTATTAGATCGGAGTTTAATTTGCCACAATTGCAAACTGACATTAATGTTTGACCTAATGATTTGGCAAACATTAGGAAGCCAGGTTTTCTGAACAGGAAATCGACGAATCATTGGTAGGGGCTTGCTTCCACAAATAAGCAGTCAAATAGGCATAAGTCTTTGCTATGGCAGCATAGGCCGCCTAGAATAGAATTATGAGAAGATGTGAAACTTTCCTGAATGCCAGCCGCAAACTTCTTGGGTATGAAAGAGTTACAATACCAGTACCACATGGAGCACGGATCAACTGCACAGGCATGGAAACGCAATTACCAGTAACAGTACGAAGTTTGCCGATTTTATTAGCCCAGTAGCCATCGTGAGCAAATACGGCATATAATGAGGCTGTATAATAGCGTCGCCAATGGCGGTAGCAACCTTCTTGTTACACTTGCCACCCGAACAAAAGTGTCCGTTGGCGGCGGAGACCTTAAAACGAATACGTTGATCAGCATATAACTTTTAATTTTGCAACTTACTTAATCGTGGATTACACCCCGGAACGTCATATCTATTATTGGCTTATGTTACATAATATTAGCCTAAGGATTTCAATTCTGTGTACGAAGTTTTTATATCGGATACAGTTAAGAAAATATGGCACATGACTCGTTTTTCTGTGAAACAAAACATGTTTAAAGTTAATCCTATTTAGTTAAGTTCGTAAGGTGGAAATAAAACTCTCCTTTATAATATTTTCCTGCGCAATTTTCAGTCAAGGACCCAACTATAGTCAGCACACATGATGCTACTCCACGTACGAAGGTTTTGTTGGATTAACTACGCGTGTTCTTTACTTAAATTCGCAATATTGTCTAGGCGGCTGATAGGAAAGTGTGCTTTGCTACGCTTGTTACATCCAAGTGTGTGGAAGGGACTCATTAGTTGTTCCACATGTTGAGAAGAGTTAGAAGTTTTCTTATTTCCCAAAAGTTTTTAATATGCCAGACAAACTCGTTCTAGGCCTTTTTCTCAATTTCTGTCACAGTGTCCGTCAAATTTGTGTCCGTCTGCCAAATTGTGTACCCTTTTTATTGTTTCTTCTTTTTATACGGACTCACCGCCATATTGTCAAGATTTACCTTTTAACCAACCCCATTCGGTTCTATTTCTTCATGTTCGATAAGTAAAAATAACAATCGTCATGATTTCATATACTCATTCCGCGCAGAAAACTATTTCTCTTCTTATTTGTCTATGAACGTAAAAACTCAATGCTTGTTTAGCGAAATCTAAGACCTAGGGTTCATTTCCAACGAATGCCTAAAATAATTTTTGTAAACTTCATCTATTTTTCCCACACACACTCTACGCAAAACAAAAAGGATTTGAATCATTCATACAAACTCTTACTGAATATGTACATATATCATATTAAATTATAATAAGACAACACAATAATTTCCAAATTAGCTGCAAATAAACACCTTAATAAAGCACATTTTCAGTGAAAGCTTCCACACAATGTGATATAGGTCCGACAATGTTGTTAGCCAGCTTTACTTTACTTTTCTTAGAATTTGGTTTCAATGACTTTTCTACACTTTCAATTAATAGAAAGTAAAACATTTTTAATAGAAATGTTGTAGTTGGAAAATTCAAATTATCATGATATTGTTGGCACAATCATAATAAATATTTTAACATTAAAATGCTCAATGCAAAAAATGTGTGTTTAAACACTGTTTTAGTAGAATAAGTTTTATTGTCCCAATTATACATTGTAGAAATGAACGCAAACTGACCCCAACGATAACTTGCCGGCGATATTTTTTGTGTACGTGCTGCGAGTTCTCGCTGAAGATACAGGTTTTAAATAGCGAATATTTTAATAAGATAATATTTTCATCCTTTTTCCCTATTGACCTCCACTCATGGACAGAATAATTTGTCCCACTTTCAACGATGAAATAAATCAATGTATTCGTTCGATTTCTTCACATGTGGCTAAAATTCATGCAGAATATGGTAAACAAAGCTTTTATGTCTTCATCCTAAATGCATGCCATAAATTGTTGTTGTGGCAACGTTTAAATTTATTGAAACGAGGGAATTTCCTTCAGAAAATATGTCTGAAGAAGCAAATATTTAAAATAAATAAACGAATAAAAGATGCAAGAACGCTGCCACACCAAATCAAATGATATAAATATGCCACCTGAAGGAAGGGGAAGACTTGGTATTCTTTGTTTTATTTTTTATTTCAGCAACTGATCCACATCTTCGAGTGTCCACTGTCTGTAAAAATGAGGAAACGACAATAAGTGAGTGATTGTATAAAATGAAATCTTGAATTAATGGATGAATGAATAAATGTTAAGAGAGATTTGCATTTGGACTAAGAAATCTTCGTACACTTTTGTCTTTCTTTTTTTTCAATTAAATTCTCCGATGGCCGCTTATGCAGTTCATGACCTACATTTAGAAACGTTTGGTTCCACAGCCTGTCTAGGCAATGAAGCAACTGTCGCACACCTTTTTCTATCTATTTCAAGTCACAACTTCTTTCCTTTTAGCAATACGGTAAATAGTTTTTATCTATTGGAAAAAGCACTGGACCTCACTATGACTTGATATCCCCTAATAAGTCCAACTTGAGCAACTGCTAATTAATATTATTTAATTTGTTTGTGTAACATCACATTCATGCACTTCTTATGACAGTTATCTTAGGTTTTATTTAACTTCTTCTAGTTGAATTCTCTGTCTTATTCTACCATATTTAGCATAAATGCCATTACGTGTACATGTACGACTACGTAAGTATGTGTGTATGTATTTTCCTTAGTAATTACCCCGTATCCAAGCAAATAACCATAAACTGTCGTTGTGGTAAGTGTACAAGCAGTTTGAGGAAGAATGTAATCATTTTGGAATAATTATTAAAAAAATTCCAAGTTTTCTAATGAAAGCCAGAAAAAATAATTTTAACCTTTTCTTTGCGGATTTGTCTAAACTTCACAATTAGAGAAATAACTCATTTAAGGCTCATAACTACTTTGACCTGCAGTTAAATCTGCTTAATAAGTCTGCCTTCTTCAAACTCTGACTATTCCGGTATTAAACCGTTGAATGTGTAACAGCCAAGTTGCCCATTTCCATCCAACCAACCAGCCAACCACTAATGGCAATTTTCCATATACAAAAGTCTTAACATGTTCTATGAAATTTATCGTGTGTAACATGTTCAAAAACAAACTTTTATTAATATGTATGTATGTATCTATATCCAGACATTCATATAAATACTCGAAGCACCGCCATCCAATGGATTTCAACTACACAATTCTACAATGAAATAAAATATGAAAGTAAAAAAAAAGAAATTCATGCATAAAAAGCAACCAACAGACGAACAGGTAAACAAACAGTCTACAAGAAAACCTCTTACAAATTTGCATTTGTATGTTGCACACCGCTAAAAATGTTGTACATAATGTGTGTAAAATAGTCCATGTTTATTGTAAATGTTCACTTTGATTTGTATCTTTGAATTACTTTGTGTTCCCCTGTAATCGAGCAGGGCAAAATCAAACGCGATTTCATACGTGGTTTACTTTATCCAGGTGGAAAATCATTGCAGTTGCACAATTAGTTTTGTACTGTCAAGTTAAATAAATTAAGTAATAAATATTTTCATTTAGAGAACCGAGGGAGATATTTCCTGTTGCACATAATGTTTGCGCAAACAATATCAGGCTCGAAGCTCTAGAGGTCGGAAGCAGCTGAACGGATAATCACATCGAATATACGAATGAGATCCACTTTCATAAACCTGCCCCAAGAAGTGGATGATGGCTGGAAAAGTTTCACAAAACATTCATTTGTTTAATTAAAGAGATATACAAAATATATGCTTAAAAAGCATATAAATATGAATAAAAGCATTGACAGATAGAAGGCGGACAATACTTTGAAATAGAATTGATAAGGATGTTTTTTCCTTTTGGATTGAACTATACCGCCCTAAAATATTTTTCTCTCGTAAGTCTGCCGGTTACAAATTATCTTTTGTCCGTAAATTTAAACTGTAAGCGCGAGTGTGCTCGTTCTCTGAAATCATGTATGTATGTAAAGGACCTGCTCAATTCAACTTTATGGGACTGATAAGTTAAAAAATATTGATTGAACGAGATCTTATTAGAAATTATAGACTTAATTACCAGTAGATATTAAACGAAAAGAAAATTTTATAATAGATTTACACCAAAAAATCAGATTTTTAATCCTCTTCGATTAATTTCTAAAAGTCAAGAAAAAAAGAATACGAGTATTCCAACGGCATCACGAATTACGCGTTCTTGTCTCCAACATATGTTGTTATTTTAGTTTGTGTGTGTAGTTTAGTTTGTATGTGAGAAGAATTTGCGTAAAATTTTGTGTAAAAAATGGAATTGGGTGCTCAGAAACACTTCAAATGTTGAGAGTGGCATATGGTGATTGTATCCTGAATGAGAAACATGGTTGCAAGTGGTACAAGCTATTCAAAAATGACGGTCGTCATTGAAGCTCCATGACATCAAAAACCGATGAAAATGTTGAGATAGTGAGGAAAATTGTTATGGAAAATCGTCGAACCATTATCTGAGAAGTTGCAGAGCATGTCGTACTATCGGTTGGTTCATGCCATACAATTTTTTTTCGCATATTTTGGGCATGAAGCGTGTGGCTCGTTCCGATCTTGCTGAACTTTAAACAAACAAAAAAAAAACCGCTGCATGGGAATCGATCAGGAATTTTTGAATGACGTTAACGACGACCTAGATTTGCTTAAAATGGTTATAACTGGTGACGAATCATGTGTATATAGTACTGCTAGCGAGAGCCAAACTAAGAAACATTCGGAATTGTGCGGAAAAACAGTTAATGGCCTTTGCATCACGAAATGCAACTGCTCAATCGTCACCATATATGGTCCCATTTAAGGACGGAGTCGCCGAGCAAGCAGCATACGTCTAACTGTTATGCCTCTATTCTATTGGACAGAGTAGTACATTATTAATTTTTCTAATTCACCATAATGTTTCTAATACAAAGGCCTGGGACGTTTAAGGCTCAAATATAAAAATATAAGAAAAATGGCAAAATATACCGGGATACAGTTGTGATAAATTAAGCAAAATAGTTTTATTCTGCGGCACAAACTATAAGCCGGAAAGCAAAAGTTCTTAGAACAAAGCAAATACCGTGGTCTTCGCATTAAATCTCATTTTATTTATTATATTGAACACATGTGGAACCATGTTGCACTCTTGGCATAATATTTAGAAGGCTCGGATATATTTTTTTATTTAATAGTAAAGGAAGTTTGGTACGACTTGCGATTTTTGAAAACAAAAAGCATTTCAATCGAAATTTCAACGATAATACCGCCACATCGCCTGAATTAATCGCCGTTTTCTAAGAAATTTTCTAATACATATAATATTTTAAACTACAAGATCAACGCAAACCTCATATTACTTTTGTTGTTGCACAAGTCGGATTTTGATAAAAAAGAAGTATCACTTATCGCCAGACTTGTAAAATCTGCGTGCTTCTTGGGCGTGCTTTGTTACACTGTACAAAAAAAACATCTATTGGTTAAGAAAAATATCTAGCTGCAACAATATGGGGCGTTGAATTTAAGAAAATCAGACTTATAGTTTAACTCGGTCATTCAGTTTGTTTTCAGCTTTATTGAAAAGTAATTATTAAATTTTGTTTTCAAAAATATTTTAATAAAACGGATTCAACCGAATCGCTTGCAGACAAGAAAAGAAATCCTTAACAAACGCCTTTATTCAAAACTATCGTTTGAAAGGGTTGAAGCTATTTATATTCAAAATATTACTGCAAATATATTCTGAATTTAAATGTCACTAGATTTCTAAGACAAAATTTCTGATATTTTCGGGAAAATTCACAAAAAAACAGAATGTTAAGGAATATTGCGACACAGCTGAATGCTCCAAATATTTATTGATTTGACCTTGTAATATTTGATAGACACAGTTCGCTGCTTCAAATACCGTTTTACTTTATTTTAAATCGAATACCGCCAAAGTATTTTCAATACAAAACGAATGAATCGTTCGCACATTTGTGTTCGTGAGTGTGTGTGTGTTCGATAGGATGTGGATGTGTGTTTTCGTTAGGGAGTATTTATTCTTTTACATTATATTGTTGTTGTCTTTCTTATTTATTCAATACGTGTATGTTGGTAGCAGCTCCAAAAGCCTTTTTCTCTCCATCATTCAACTGTTGGCCATAAGAGTGGAGGCAGTCACGCAGCTTTTTAAGGCATCAAGTGCAACTTTGTTTTCTTATTTGTTTTGTTTAATGCGGCTTTTGACAAAAGAATTGTTTTGAAATATTTTCGAAATGAGAAGTCTTTTTTACTGTTTCTTATTATTTTTGAATGTCTTTGATGTAGAGGTTGCATTTATTCGAATAATTTTAAACAACGCAAGCGTTTCCCTTTCATTTAGTGGGTTCGACGAACAGCCAAGGCTTAAGCGACCATATAAAAAGAGTTTATGAACCTTTTGTTCAACAAAAACAATATGAAAACGATGCGAAAATGATGAAAAAATGACTTTTTACATTCCCTACTTAAACTTTTCTACTTCGTGGCCGTGTCAGCTTCATTATCACATTCGAAATTTAACTCATCTGTTTCTAATTCAATGGGTAGAAGAGTGCGAAAAAATGAATGTCACTTTTAGATTTTGTTGCGAATCAAATACAAAATAAATAAGCGAATATAAAATATATAACGCATGGGTTTGGATTTGCAAAAATCTCCCGTAGAAACGTGGTGTAATGAACTATTTCCCCAACTGAATGAGTACTACATTTACAAAAACACACATTAATTAATATTTTACGAATAAACAAATACTTATCTATTTTTCGAGTAGTTTTAAATAATTATAAATACGCAAAAATGCAATTATATTTGAAATTAACACACAAATGTTAGAAAATTGCAATGAAAACATGCGAAAAGCAACATCAATAGCAAGAACAGCAACTTTGAAAGATTCCTACAAAATTTCATAAAGGGAAATCGTGCACTACAGTTGTGGATCGAGTGCAACATGAACTGATCCTATTATGTACGTTGATAAATACATGCATTCATAATTATTAATATCTATTGAGGGTCTAACATATCCAAAGTATATACATGCATATACAAATGAATATGTATGTTTGTTTGTTCCTAATAGGGATCCAAACGGCAGACCGATCGTCCTGAAATCTGCCGAAAGTATTACTGACGATAGGGAAACAGGGATAGTATAATTCTTTTAAGCTCAGAGGAGGGAAGGGTCATCTCCATGCAAAATAAATATAAATTATTTTATATCTGGAGGACTACAATAGTGAGACTCTCCAAATTTTACGTACATTACATTAAGAACAAAGTGCGTATTCGAGCAAAATATGGAAATAAAGTGCGCGTCAAGCAGAAAACTGCGTAGATAAGAGCACGGAGATGATTTTTTTTTCAAGATAGATGCAACAGTGACAAAAATTATCGTGTTGGCTTCTTATACACATACATATGAGTATGTATTTACCTTTATAGATGTTTATTTTAACATATGACACAGGTGGTGGTGAAGCACATCGGGTATGGCTAGTATACTATACAGGTAGCTCATTATTAAACATAGTACATAATTACATATGTGCATTTAAATATTATATCATTAAAATTTTTGTTGAAACTTTTCGGTTCGGTTTGCATCAGAAACACTAAAATTTCACCGTTTTGGGATTCCTGTACTTCAGATACTGTTAAAGAGTTTTGTATGTTCCGTGGGCTGGTTCCGGTGTAATTGACGAATACTAAGGCCGAACGTTGGTCAATGAACCATAAAATCCTAGAGGGCGTTCAGTAACAACAAGAGCACAAGGGATAAAAACCAATTTTTGTAAGGTTATCTACATTGAAGACATTAAAGCCATCAAAACGGAGCTGGTATAGGAATTGTTGCATTTGAAAGTAGATACTCTCAGACTCGAAGTGGAAACAATGCTGCATATACTATGAATAATTGTAGGGTGCAACAGAAATAATAGTTGTATTCAAATCACAAATTGCATGTTTTAAAATTATCTCGAACGCAATATAATCTCAACAAAAACAAAAAATTAATGAAGAAAAAATACCAGTGCAATGGAATAAATTCAATACAATTTGCTGTTGCTGCAACAATACTTAAAAAAAGTTAAGAGTTTCATCTGCTTCGAGCTTTTTTATGAACTGAACGCACGCTAATTAGTTGCACAACAGACCGAAAAATACGTAAATCTACGAGGCGTACAAGGTGTGCAACAGTAGAGTGGCGCTCACAAATCAACTACAGGGTAATTTATTGTGAGATAATTTTGTAAATAGTGATTTTTTTATTACTTACGACACGTTTCATTACGAGATTATTGAACTACGTAGCAAGAATTATCGTTTCATAAGCAATGATCCTTGTGCACATACCACTCTTGTGTAATATGTGGGCAGTTGGCACCATTAGTCCATATTGGTTCAATATAAATATAAAAATTAAGTTTACCTCGACTACTTCGAAAAGGTTCGCTTTACTGAGCCTTGAATAACTGATGCTATTTCGAACGCCTTATGCAAAAAAATCAGATCGGTTGCAATAAAAATTGAGGATTTCTATCGTCCACAAAAGTCGTTATGTACGTCATTTAATATTTGTGGAGACAACAAAGAGTTCAGATTATGACAGTCAGTGCTCGTCATTATAATAAATGAAAACATTACGCGTATCTTGAAAGGGTCGGCTTTGCTATTTCATGGAAATTATTCATTATCGCCGTCGTAATTTTGCATTGGTAGGAATTTTATTATTATTGATAAACTTCAAAGCAGTACTTCGCTTAATAGGAAATCCGCTTGAACGAAAAACCGTTTAAACGAAAAACATTTTGTTTGTAAAAGTGAAAGAGTATGAGACAAACATCACTTAAAAGAAAAAATATTTATTTACGACTAACGAAACACCGTGCGGTATTGTCTCGATAAGATCTCAATTTACAAAATAAATTTGAATTCATTTTATTTTCACAGAACAATTTTTAAAGTGCCGACTTCTTTAAGCGAAGTCTTTTTACACTGAAATATTTCTTAAACGAAAAACAGCCGCTGAAAATTTTTTTCGTTTATCCGGATTCGACTGTATTCAATTTTTAATCAGATCAGAAAGCAAGCAAATCTATTTCTTAAATGGCTGTAAAATAAAGTACGTGTGCAAAATTTGTACACCAAATTTATTACAATTGAAATAAAGTCGAAGTAATAAACGGACATTGAAAAACATACTGCTTTTGTCATATAAAACAGAAAACTTTATTCTGAAACTAAAAAAAGGAAATCAGTACTTCATTTATATACATGTACTCAATAAAAGATAAAACAATAATCAATATTAAAACTAAAAATTAGATTAAATTAGTAATGGCACACCTTAAAATATTTATAGTAATTTCAATATATTTTTCATTTTAATACTTTGTTGGCAGTTGGAAGGCCTGATTCGACAAGAGAAAAATTTTCCTTCAACACAAGGACAACCTTCAACCTTGCGGGTCAATTTATTTTCGATTGCGTCCATATCTATACACAGCGGCGGCGTTAAGGACATTTGTACAATAAGTATTATGCGCTTTGTGTGTCAGGTCATTGTTTGCAAAAATTTTCTTTTAATATTCTTACGTAGTTATATTGATCCATTATTTGATCCACCAAAACCAGCCATTCCAGACCCACGGCTAACGTACAGCCTCAAGCCATCAGCATTCCACAGTACTCGTAATACTCTCTTTAATTCACTTTCATCCGTAAATGAAGCGGGCACTCTGATACGAATAGTCAAAAAGTCATGACGAAGAGCTAAAATCTTATTACGAGTACCTTCGTAATACAATCAGCAAAATTTATAGAGCAACGTTTATTATATTTGATTTAATATCCTGAGTGTTTAACACACACAAACATATTTATGTACGTAGTTGGAAAGGCTTATTTATGTTCTCACTGCAGCACAGAATATTTTCGTGCACCATTTGCATTTTGGTTCTCGTTGCGCCATGCAGTTCTCAAACTCTCCAAGAAAATGCACAAAAATGCAATTAAAGCAATTATTTTTAAAACAGTAAGTCTCATTACGCAGTTCTGCCTTCTAGTCGTTTTATTTCTACTATTTCCTTAAAATTATTAATAACTTTCCTCAGTGCCAGCACATGCCGGGCTTTATTAGGTGCCGATACAGCTCAGCGGCATTTAAAAACTAATTTTCATTTACAAGCTAAAGAGTGTGCGTTTTCTAACATTCAATTATAATGAAGTGTTGAAAAATATCTGTCTAACTTCATCTTCACTTTATTTGATTTAATTGCTCTAATGGAAGAGTGAAGTAAAATAAATAATAGTATTTGAATAAACTTTTTCTACTGAATGCGGTTGTGGTAGGTGAAATCTCATTAACGTATTAACGGCGTTCGTATATGACACTATTTAAAAAGCAATTTTCATTCTTCATTTAACTCGGAGAACAGCTTTAAGCTTCTGTGGAATGGAGGTCAACATTTTTTTTATAAAACAGATGAAAATCATTTATGAAATAAATATCATTGTGGTCTTGTACTCTGTTAACCAAAAACGTTTAAGATGATGGAGGAAAGACAAAAAGTTAGTGAGATTTTAAGCAAATGAATCAACTCAAATTTCCTTACGAAAGTTTATTCATTTACTCGTATTTGGGACGGGACTTAACCTAGTCTATATGTCCGACATTTTACCAGCAAATCAGTAAACCTCTAACCATATTTTGAGAAGCTAAGAGAATCGTTATTTATAAAAATCTATCGCAGAAATTATTAATAGTTTTTGTAAGAGCATCATATGACGTTGAAAAGCGTTATAAAGATCACAACAAATAACTTACGCATTTTGCGGTTGAGAGAGTAACAAGAATGGTTTTCAAAAACAACATGATCATTGTAAAAAAATATTTTTTCTGTGTATATCAATGTGGCGCTCACAAAAAAGAATGTGATTTTGACAAATTTTTGGTTGGTTTCTCTAGAGTGTGACATTGATTTTATAAGTCAAAAATCAGTTTTTATAAAAAGAAATAAGAAACCGCTCAGGCCTCTGATTTTTTTATTTAGACGGCTTTTTAATGAAGCATGCTTTTGTTTATTTTGTGGCAAGTTTCTGAAAGAAATAAAGGAGGATTCAAAAAGATATAGAGGGGTTTCGGAGAAAATATTAGCTTTTATCAAGGATGGGTTCTAGAAAGAAATTCTGTCTAAAATATATATTTTTAAGCATTTAAATAGATTTTTTAAAGTATGGAATAGACTTTGCCTCTCCTTCAATGCAGCGGAGTCATATCTCAAATTAATCGAAATTGGCAAAATGCTATTACACCTCTTCCGCATCAAAACTTTTTGGTATAACTTCGGTTTACCTTCATAAATATATTGCTATAAGCACAACTGGGACGAACGACAAATTTCGTACGGCATGACGAATTACTTAAATTCATGGACTGAATCACAATTTGGACGGAAATAACGCTTCTGATGTCATTTATTTAATTTAAATATATTCATAAAATGATTTGAAAAATATTTAGCAAGAAATTTGGTGCTTTTAAAAATTATTAGAAACTTTGCATTTAAGCAAAAGACATGAGGAGCGGTACTTGGAGGCATCGAATATGGCAGTGGGCACACTTCCCTTTTTCTTGAGCTCGTGTATTTTTTTACAACTATAATGGATCCTCCTGACTTAATTTTGCCTCTATTTAGGTACTTGTTGGCATAGTGATCGTTTCATAGTTACACCTGTGTTTAAAAAGTTTTTAATCAGTCAAAAACATCAGCACAATTTTAAAAGAAATTAATTTCAAATTTTCTAAGAAAAAAAATTAATACTAAACAAATAAATTTTAAATTTACAAGTATTTATCATTCCTCGAATGTGCAAAACTCCAAAACTAATTATAATCAGCAGGCAAATACCACAAAAAAAGCCAACGAATGCACAAACAGCAACAATAATTAAAGCTTTTATGTCATGACTGACTACGAATACGAGTTCAAATAAAATTTTCAATCTTCAGGAAAATTGTTTTTCATATAACGAAGACACATCGTTATAAGGAAAATTTTATAAACAATTTAAAATATTAATTTAGTTAGAAAATGTTTTATAAAAGTGTACTCTTCGCTGGTTAAAGCAGTTGCGGGCAGAAAAATAGAATTGTCTCTTTGTATATTTAAACATGAAATTGTAAGTTTTACAATGTTTATCAAATATTTTTTAGTATTAATTTCATAAAATTATCAAATTAACGACAATAAAATTGTATGAGTTAAACATAATGACTCGACAAATGGCATCCCAACTATCCCAGATCTGCTACAGCAGACCAATCATCTGGAACAACAACCCATAAACGAAACTGATACAAGGCAATAATAACAATGCGAAAACAACTGCAAAAACTCGTAAAAGATGGTGATGCTTTGTGGAAGCCGAATGCTCCCAAGAGGGGTAATGGAGGAAAAAAAACATAACGCCAGATAATTTTTTTAATTTGGCTGAAAAACGAATTTGTTGATTTTTTATTTGATATCGAAGTTCTTTAAATTAAAAAAAAAATTATTGTAGATAAAAATTAATTCCAATAACATTTCATGTGTTTTTATGCATATTTTATAGGTTGCTGTGATGGTTCTTAGACACAGTAGCAACTTTATGGGTATTAATATTTCACTGCCAGGATTCCTTTCGCGTATACCTCCCCATACTCAACATTGATTCCTCAACTCAATACTGAGGTTTATTTGAATGATTATCAAATTGGTTTTTAAGAGTTAGTCCAACATATTATTCTATCCCAAAACAGTTTCGTATGGTCCCGTCCCACTTTGCGTAATAATTTTATCGAAAAGTTAAAAATCTTCCGTGTCAGTTAACAGATCACCCTTCCAATTCCAATTATAATACGTCTTGGGTACCTACTTGCTGGTGACCAAAAAAATTTATATTTTCATATTATTTCATGTTTTGATCGTTGTAAGGTATTCAGTATTTTCTGAAATCCTTTACTAAAAAAGCAATAGTACAAAATAAGAAAGAGATTTGAAGTTCTATAAAAAAAATTGTAACGTTTCTAAATAATGTCAACAACGCCAGTTTGGCCTGCGTCCATAAGACAGAACTATCGAGGAAACCAACCGTTTAACTGGAGAAATAAGAAAGTAAACGAAAACCTTCCAGGTGAATTTTAATAAATTCGATCTCTTACTATCACACTTAAGAAAACTAGATTAAATTGGCAATAAAAGCGAATTGTTTAGAAGTACGACCGTCGCAATCAAATGGTAAAGGAAATTAAATTTATGAACCAGGCACATCATCTTGTTGACAATTCTGTCAAACAACTTTTTTCGAAACTTTTTCCTCATCATAAATAACCAAATTTTGAAAAATTCACCTGAAATTTAATAAAAATAATTTCAAAAACCACATTTATCACATCAAATATCACTGCTAATGATATAGTCAAGCCTGTTGCAGTAACAACATTGGATTTAGTACATTTACCTTCACATACGCATACAACACCACCTGACTGAGAATATATCTATTTATGTAAGTAGCAACAAATAAGCAATTAGTTAAGCTAAAAGCAACTACAAATAAAAGCCTCCAAAAACAAGACAAAAGACAATATCTTACAAACATACAACACATTAGATGTACGACTATTGTGAATTTGTGTGGCAGCCACAGCAAAAAAGTAATAATTACAAAAAATAGCGGCAGTGCGGCAATTTAGTATTTGCTAATTACACTGTTATGTGCGCTCGTTCAAAAAAAGACCACCTCCCCATGAAGCTACTTGAAAATAAAAATTAAAGACAGATACGGAGAATTGTACAATATTAGGACATACGCCTCTGGCGGCTTGAGGCCTCAAGTCAATACAAAACTGCAACGTTGTGCTGTGATCCTTTACTCAAGTGAACGAGCATGATCGTAGATATGAAATCTAAGGCGAAAATAATTGGGTTACACGGTCTAGTTTACGTGAAATGGAGCAATTATAACGTAATCCTTTGTAATGCGTCATCGACAAGCTTAGTTTGCAAACAAGTATTGGGGTATTTTTGGCACTAGGTGCAACTATCCTGGCACTTTCATGTAATTGGAGCGCTCCTACTCCCTAGTCGCATTTTCCACGCACTTGGTTATTATGAGTTTTATTATTTGTTCGTCAGCATGTATTGCCGTGGATGGAAAACAGTCGCATATCCAGAATATACCATGAAACCAAATACGTTATCTGTTCGCTTCTCTTAATCAAATCAAAAATCTTCGAGGATCAAGCAAGGACATAATGTAAGGATAGAATGTAAGGAGCAATTAACGGATTTCAAGATATGCATACATACACGTACATATATATATATATATATATATATATATATATATATATATATATATATATATATGCAATTGATTCATACTTAAATTGTGTATTTTCATGATGGGAACTTGAGCAGCAACAACCGCTTTAGATTTTGGTCAATATGTTAATTTATTTATCTCAGCAGGACATCACGCGCTAGTACGCAGTCAGTACGGCTATTTTTTGTTGTAGTTGCAGGAAGGGAAGCTGATGGCGGAGGTGCTGCTATTGAAGGTGGCGACAATGAAGGTGATATGCAGATTACTTTTAGTTTTTTCCTCTCTGCATGTGTAAATTGCTTTTAGCATCTTTCGCTTGCAATTTCAAAATACATGCAGATGTACACTATGTGATGCGTCGTGCGATTTACATGCCTTGTCTAAAGTATTCCTTCTTATTCCTTCACATTTACTTCGTTATTTATTTATGCAGAACTTGCGTATTGAGTTCGATACCACTAATGTCGATAGCATCGATAAATTAAAATACCGAATTTGCGTTGCACGCCTAATAGAAAATTGTATCTCGCAGAATTCAATTGTCAAAATTTAAATTATGAAGTTAAATGTGGTACGAGTTTTAAAAAAATGTGTGATGGGCTCATTTGAAAGTCTGCAAGATAAAAAATATTTCTTTAAATTTACTTCGTTCTATATAAAAAAAAAATGGCAGATCATCCCATAATTACACTTAATACTCGTACACCAGATATTCGATTATATTTTTTAAGATTTATGTTTCGTTTGCTTGTGTTAAAAATATAAGATGCCAAACTTAAAAGTTTATTTGTTTCTGACTCAAGATGTATTTTGTATTAATTTTATTTCTTATTCTTTTTGTTGCAACAACCATAAAAGCGAAAACAGACTGCACCTTCTACAACTTCCGTATACTTGGCGACGAATATTATATTCTCTTAAATGTTTTTGTTGTTCCACAAATCTGTGATTTCTATCCTAGTTTCTAAAAATAGTAATAAAATTACACAAAAAAGAATTGTGATATTGGCTGGTTCATTGATAACCTGTCGAAAATTAAAATAATATGAAGTTATTCTCTATGGCCAAAAAGCATAAACAATTCACATTCTTCTATCAACTGAAGTAACAAACAGAAGAATTTCTTGCAAAGACCAGTCTAATTCAACGAACTCTTCTTCAAATCCCCTTTAAAAATATCTAAAACTATATTTTACCATCCACCGTGGAGTAAAATTTTAAAATTCTTTCCGGATTTAACGACAAATAAGATATAAAAAATGTTGTCGCTTTTGCAAACTATATACTCGTTTACACTCGTGTACTCGTACACTATGTGTTATTTTATATATGTTTCATTCTCTATCTAATTTGTTATTTTGTTTATTATTCTAACACTCCGCAACAATTCTTTTATTTGTAATTACCATACATTTTCCATGACTGCATTTAACACTTCATAACCTCAATTACTCAAACATAATATATTATTGTTCGTTTAAAAACTGGATCTCTCGCTCATACTACTTCAGCAGACATTCCATGATATAATATTTCTATTATTCAACACTAATTACCAAGCAACCGCCGGTGCGCAACATCGTCATGATCATCACGATCACCATCAAGTCTGCAGTTTTTGTTTTTGTTTTCTTTTGTTGCTAGATTTTTTGTAACCAACATAAACGGCATCTCCACTATCGCCTGTCATTATGTTTAAGCTTTGGACTATAAATTTGTGTGTTAAATACACGTACGTATGGATCATTTGCTGCAACAACTTCATAACTCTGCAAAATTAGTTTTATAGAAACCGACATTCAACTTAAATGAAAGTGAGCATAAGAGATACTAATATGAGAGACTATATGGAAATTAATGTCCTGATCTTATAAATTAAAAAAAAAGTTGCATTAATTAGTAATGAAAACGCCAATGAGTAAACAGAAATTTGCTTTTTTTCAATGCCAATAATCGAGAAGGATCATCACTTCGTTTTGCAGAATGTGGCCGGCATCAAGTCTGTATTTTCAACTCATAAATAGAGTTTCGGAATTATAACGTTGTTCCAACAAATGGGTAACTCTTCATTTGATTGTACGTACACAGAAGAAATACATTTCTTAATACTTTCACTCGAACACTTGAACAAATATTTGAATTAGACGTAATAATTTTCCTAATAAGATCTTAAAACGAAACGTTTTAAATTTATATAGAAAAAAATACCAATATTTTCCATGCAAATTTCAAACCTTCGGAAACGCTTTCTTATTTGGAGCAGTTGATATTTTATTAAGATAATAATCGACTTCGAAAGGATATTATCATCATCTTCAGAATCTAATTTGCTGATTAGTATAGATTTAAGAACATCTTCCTGGGTAACACGTACAAATTGAAAACAAAGTGAATTTTGTTGACTAAAGCTACTAGAGGAGTCATAATAGTCAAGTTTTGCTAACGCCATTGGAATCAATTCCAAACAACAAATTGAAATATTTCTTTATAAAGTTCTACGTTTTAAATTTACGCCTTGAAAATATTATGGAGCTCAGTAGTTTTGATTCTTTTCCATCCTGCGTATGCATTATTTTATTCTTCGATTAGTGATTTGAAAATCACGGTTTCTACGTTTTTAGTTCTTTGGTTTTGACAAGGACGCCTTTTTCAAATACGTATTGCATGTTGCCATACACAAAATCTGCCTGGTCATTTACTGTTGGCAGTAGGAACATGTGGTTCCATGATAAAGTTTTTAGTTCTGTTGCTTATAACTGAAAATCTACGTTTTTAAGTCTCTAAGCGTTATTATTTGTTTCTGCACGCTGTTTTGAAAGCACGGAGGCATAAAGTTGTTCAAACAAAAAATTGATCCTCAACAGCGCTCATATCCTTTACTAAACGCTTGTCAACTAAAATATTGGTAAAAAAAAGCGAAAATGTAAAATAAAGTTGTAAAAATATTTTGATGTTTTAGAAGCAATCGATGCTCTCCAAAATTTTCTTTAGAATGATAAACTCATATTTCTGGACCAAAATGAATGTGTTGAGTGGAACTCTTTTTATATAAATTCCTTTTCTGAGCATCAATGTTCCTTTGAGTTAAACAAAAATTTTTTAGGCATCAATGTTCCTTTGAGTTAAACAAAAATTTTTAAGGCAATTACGGCGAAAACAACGAGGTACTCGTGTATTAGATAAATCTATCTGTAGAAATCGTAGATGGGAAAATCTGTCAAATGTGTATTTAATTGAATTAAAGTTAAAGGTTCTTCCAAGTGATTCACTTTTGCAATTATTTTCGAGATGATAAGCTTATCATTAGAAAAGAAGGAAGATCTTGTTGGTTTGAGACAGTGATATAATTATTTGATACAATTTTATAATCAACAAAATTAATTTATTAAATTGTTTTCAAAATAAGAAGAACAAAAAATATTTTATTACACACAACCTGCCACACAATTTAATCTTAAATTATAAATAACAAATTTAAGTTAAACTTTCTACTACGACAAGAATGCCAAAGAGGAAAGAGGGACAGGGAATGGAAACCACGAAATACAACTTAAATTTAAGTTGCTGAACGTGTGTGTTGCAAATGCAAAAAGAGATGTGGCCAGAAAGAATCAAGCTCGAAAAGGCAAGGTGCATATTATTATCTCAAAGGATTTATGACATTCGGACGCAAAAGTATGATTTGGAAGCAGCGCAGCATTGCCTTTAAAGATGTGGAGTACAACTGAAAAAACCATCGTAGAGAAAACTGCCACAGTTGCAAGTATGAATGGATGAGAAAATTAGCGTTGAAGAACAAGTTGAATAAAGAAATGCCCTCCTGGACCAACCTTTAAATAAAAACCAAAGATACTGTTGGCCATGGGAATTTACGAAATGCTGCGCCGATGCTCTTGCTCAACATGACTATGGTGATTATATTTGTTGTTGTTGTAGTTCTCATTGTATGTACGTTTGTTCGTTACCGAAAATTATGCATCATTCTACCCGTACGTACATTTATTTGTGTCAGCCATTTAATTTGCATGGGGAACGTGCAACATTAATTCTTTTTATTAATATTATTTTTGTTGTTTTGGACTGATTTTTGTATAAGACATTCTCAGATGTTGTAAAATTCTATGAGTGAATGCAAAAAATTTGCGAAAGAGTTCAATAACAAGAGAAAAAAAAACCAAATAAGAGCCATCATCATTTTTATTAAAAACAACAACAACAACAAAAACAACATAATGCAACAGATCAGTATCCCTGCACAGTGTTCAATTTCTCATTTTTTTGGAAAGAAGCTTTTCAAAAGTTTGTTGTATTATATATTTATTTATTGATGATGTTAAATGTTAAGAAATTAATTTATAAGTGTAATATAATAATCTTGCATTACGAGTCCCTGGATAAAGTGAACAAAAAGTTCTCGAAAAGTCGGGAAAATATGAAATAAATAACTTTGAAATTTATTGTCATAAAAACATATTAGACCTGATTAGCTAAAAAAAAACAAGAAACTAACGTAATTAAAAAATAATGTTTATTTGTAACAGAACAATTGTATAATGAGAATGAATCCATAGAGGAGGAGTTTGAAATTTAACACTTATTTTTTTTAATATTAATGAGAATGAGCTTCAGGTAAATTTTAGTGTTTGCTATTAATCGCTTGTTTATATTTATTATTTCTGATATTTCGCCTACTCTTGGTTGGGGTGTCCATCGACAGGGATATTTTACAGCAACAAAGCATTCGTGTAGATATTAAAAAGAAAATAAATCGGCAATATTTAGATTTTATCAATTTTGAATTTCTTCCATATTTTCCGAGTTTTTACGTCAGTTGGCATGAAAACCAATTTCTTAACTTATCGGCTATTTTTGAGATTTTAATTCATTTATTACGAAGGATTTCCTGTTTGCCACTCCCTTGAAAATCTATCTACATTTTAAAAACGGAAAATCTATTATCATTCTGCCTTTCGAGCTAATCAATATTTTCATTTTACAAAAAGAGGCAGTAATAGATGATTGGAACTTTATGTTCTTCCCACAATAGTGCATTCTCCTATATCAAGGAACATGATGAACTGAGAGAACCAGTTCAATATGACCTCTTGGATGAGGATTTCTTAAATATGTACATACATACATACTTAGTTATTGAGAAGGAAGGCTTATATTGTTTTTTTAACAATTAATGTTTACATATTTATTTTCTCAGCGGGAAAAGTTAATGCAATTGCGCCGTCAATTTTTCGAACTAAATATACTATATCGACATGATTTTTAGAATTTTATTTCATTTTTCTACCCATAGTGCCTACGCGGTATTGCAAAATCTCCTGCATTATTCTATCGTTTTGATTGTGGTCTTGTTCGGTGGTGAATGCAAAGATAAAAAATATTTTTCTTTTACGCTTTGAAAGCCTATCATTATGATTATGACGAATATTGCTTTTAAAACGGAATGTTCTCTTCAACATTTGTTGTTACTTTTACTCCCATTGTTGTTGTGGCTTTATACTTACCACGTATATAGTGAATTTTGTTATTGCTGTACATTAGTTGGCCAGATGACTACTTTGCATCTAAGACTTTGAAAAAAATAATACTGATCAACAGGGAGACCAAAATTATGTCTTATGCGTAAATGTTGCTCGTGAAAGTGCCCATAGACTACACAATATTATTTAGTATTTCATTGCTTTTGCTATTGTCGCTTTGCTAAGTACTACCCAATGAGCTGAATTGAGCAATTTGGCATTAAATAATTTCAAAACATACAAAGATAATGCTGTCCTCTATTTTATTGTACAGTGTTTTCAACACATTGCAAAATGTAATGTGAAATGTAAATATCAAATATGAAATATCAAATATGTCAAATATACACACATGCAGTGTTATTGTACAATATCAATTATTTAAAGATAATATGGCAAATTTATGGGTAAATTAGAAAAATTAAATTTAATGCCATAAAAAATACAAAAAAGTAACAACAAATTTACTGTGCAAAAGTGTAGGAGCATACAAAACGAAGCTGGAAAGACGATCACTAAATTGTGTTTGCTCATTGCAGATAGTTGCCAGCATTTAGGATCGTAATGAGGCTTACTGGGTTTAAGCCCCAACAGGTTTGAGGCAATGTAGTGTTAATGATCAGTGTGCCGAAAAAAGAAGCAAAAACAAAATAGGACGGATAATTTCAGAAGAACTTCAACGTGTATGAAAATTAAAATCCTGAAGCTGCAGATGCAGATTCATTCCGGATACGTCTATGGTGCATTAAGCGAGCGATTTGATTTCACGACTCGTCTTTTCTATTTTGCATCCATGTTGTTATAATCAAATTACGATAATATTTGCGATTAATATATGAAATCGGATATTGCGAGCGCAAAGATCAATATCGTTACTACAATATACCCCTACGACTCCAATAACACTACCAATTGAAAAGGTGTGCATAAGTTTCTTGTTCCGTTTATTATTGCGAAAATGGTGGGTCCATAGACAAATATGGAAAAAAGTTATGAATTTGAATTGTGTCACGCAGCAAACACCTGGAATAGCATACGACGAATTTCTGGTTTCCCTGCTGATCAGCACCCTCCTGGAGTTAAATCGTCTGCATGTCTGTCTCTTCATATCTTTTTGAGTTCGTGTTTCCAATGATTGGATTTTATTCGTGTGGCTGTTGTATTGTATTGTGTATTGTTGTATTGCTTTCTATCGCTTGAACATTCGTTCGATGGCTTACGAGTATTTACCCGTTGGTTGCTGCTTTTGTTATTTTGCATTGACTAAATACAACAGAAGCTTATTTTCGTACAACATCACAGGTTGCTTCTGCTGCCGCTGATGATTATGATGACGACGGAGATGCCTCTTAAACATGTGACGTTCTTCCTTTGTTCTTCAATTTGGTTTTCTGCACATTTGTTTTTGAATAAAGAGTACGTGCACTTGTAGCGAAGGCGTGTTACATCGCAAAAGTATATGTATAAATGTATGTAAGTACATATAAAAAGCAGTGCAACAGGCAGGCAGCTACAACTAAGCTTCTACTAAAAATGGTTTTGAGATGCATATCTTAAATTAGTTTTCAAAATTGTATTATTTTTTAGGTTTTCAGCTTCGTTTTTCATTGTATTCGGTTGTAGGTTGCATTATGGTTTCTCCGTTTGCTGCTGTTAAAGTGGCAGTCTCTTTCATTTCTCTCGTCAAGTTGCAATATGTCGTGGCCTTAACATAACTTTGTTTCTTTGCCATAGAATTTTCTCCCTTTGCAATAATTTTATTTTTTTTTTGTAGTTGAATTTAAATTTCTTCGGATTTTCATAATATTTTAACATTGTATGCAGTCCACACCAGCAGTCTGATTTTGTGATGCATGGTTGAAGAGATGCTAATTGTAAGCGGGTGGGAACTCGAGATAAATTGTTTTGATGATGAATAATAAGAACATACGTCTATACACATACATATAATATCGTCTTTAAATGAAGTCAACGTAAATGTGTTTAATTTTAGAAAAGGTTACTTCTGCCACAATATACATATGTACGTATGTACATATGTATAAAAATTTGTTAAACTGAAAGTTAAAGTTAGGTTTCAGCCATGATGTGTATCGTCAGCTGAGATGCAAAAACACATAACTCTTTAAATCAAAAAATATATATTTTATTGAGCGACTCATAAGCGCTCATAAATAATGGCTTAAATTTGCATAAGAGATCTTTTGTGCGCAATCCGAAGTTTTTCTTTGCTTTTCCGAAACCATACAGTATAGAGAGAAGTAGTGCTGATATGTAAAAAAGAAAAATTCCTTTCCCCACATAAATAAAAGCTGTCATTATTGGCACTTTTCGTTCCTTTTGTGGACTTTACGGAAGTTCTAAAATTTAAGACAAAAATGGGGCAATGTATTTTGAAACACAATTTAATTTTATCTACTAAAATAAATATATACTTTAGTAAAGGTATTTGATTAAAAATAATTTTCGAAAATATCCTTTTTGTTTGAAACTACTCTTCTGTAAAGTTCTACTATAACAAAGTTACAAAACAGGTGTTGTTTTCTGTGGGCTTAGCTGCTTATATGTCTGACGTTCCGTTTACTCTAACAAACTTATCGGTAGAAATGTCAGATACGTAGACTGCCCACAACAAACATAAACTTTCCTTAAGTAAGTATGTAATTTTGGACTTACGTAAACTCCAAAGGAAATAAATCATCAATTCCGGTTATAAGGCAATATGATGACATGCGTTCCGATACAGTTAAGGATTCTCTTGATTTATTTTCAAAATTTTTTCAAAACAATTTTAGCAGCGATCATTATCATATGGATTTTAATCTTGATAATGTTGTAGCATTCTTTGACTTTGGTTCCTTTCAGGTCTCGAAAGAAGATGTTTTCACTTGAATTTTTAAACTCTCGAATTCAGATAAGTGTGATATTGATGGTATTTCTGTGTTTCTGTTAAAAAAATTTGCTTTTTATTTATCACTACCGTTAAAAATTTTATTTAATCTTTCATTAAAGGAAGGTTTCTTTACTCAAAAATGGAAGTTTACTTTAGTTGTTCCAGTACTGAAAACTGGGGATAGGAACTTAGTTACAAACTACAGACCAATTGCTAAATTAAAAATTATTGCTAAAGTTTTTGAGCATATTGTGTATGACAATATATTTTTTTAATTTAAAATGATATTTTACTCCTTCCCAGCATGGTTTTATTCCAGGTAGATCTACTACTACTAATTTAGCAGTTTTTACATTGTATATCTCACTTTGAAAGTGGTGCTCAAATTGATTCCATTTACACTGATTTTGCTAAAGTCTTTGACAGCGTTCCACATAATTTGCTACTACTAAAATTATCGAAAATTGGTTTCCACTCGCAAATGCTTAGATGGCTCCGGCATTATCTACTTAATAGACTTTGCGTAGTCACTATTGATGGTCTATGCTCTGATCCTTTTATTCCCACTTCCGGTATTCCTCAAGGTAGTGTTTAAGGTCCGTTACTTTTTAACATTTTTATTAAAGATATTTTCCACTCTTTCCATCACTCTAAATGTCTTCTCTATGCTGATGACTTAAAGATTTTTAAGCCTATTTTTGTATACGTGATTTGCAGGAAGATGTTAGTAGAGTTGTAGTCTGGCCTTCCTTTTAATATTAAAAAATGTAAGCATATGACTTTTTATAGATGCCGCCATGCTTTGAATACTTCTTATCTTATGATTGATCTTTGTGTTGTTTTTGATAATAAACTATCTTTTGTGAATCACCTAAGTTATATAATTCCGAGAGCTTATTCTCTTCTAAGCTTTCTTAGGCGCAATACTATGAATTTTGATTTTTATACTAAAAAATTATTTTCTCATCGTTTGTGCGATCGCCATTGGAATATGCACCCTTTATATGGAGCCTTAATGCTAGGATACACATATATCGAGATAAATATTCATTACACATACAGAAATTCGCGGTCTAGCACGTGACAAATACGAAAGTCCAAGGATGAAACCATTATCCAAGTTTATTAATTTTGTCCTTGGTTTTTGTAATAAAATCATACACATATTCGTAAGTATTACATGTTACACAGTTTTAGAACAATCTGATTTGAGCTTAAGGCTTCCATTTTTATTTCATATAATAAACATTTTTGCGCAAAAATAATATTTTAAAAGTGTATATGAGATTTAGAGGATGTTAGCAATTGTTCAAATGTTTAACCTATAATTACAAATAATTCTTTGAACAACTCACTACAAATTAAAGATAATAAGACGGAGACGTGATATATTGTGCCATACAGAACGAAAAAATTTGCCTAAAATTTTTGAAAGAAGAAAATTTGGACTGCTTAATAAATTGACATCAGAAAATTAACACAATTTTGCAAGAATCGTCGAAAGTCAGGGTTACCAAGTTGTTTTTGTCATTGTCCCCCAAACCCATTCAGAAAAATATCGGAAAAGCCTCAAATAAATAATTTATTAAATTCGTTATTCGAGATATTCTGACAAATAATTATTTAAATAATTTGTTGTTTGTTGTTGGCTTAGCTGAGTATATGGCTGCATTTCATAGCATCGTCGATGGAAATACGAGTTTTTAATGGCACATGCTCTTGTTTAAGTTCGGTTTGTTGTTATAATTTTTACTTGGTATATTAAAAATTAAATAATTAATTAAATATCCAGCTTTTAGCCAAAATCGAGAGAAACTCGCATTGAAGTTTCCAAACCACTTGTAAAATAAATGTACTTTAAGACTCTATCAAAAACCTTTTCTTGTTCTTTTAAAAAAGTTTACGACACACAGTATGTGCAAAATGTGCGCACGACATGTAAAAAATTTGTAAAATTTTCTAATTCCATAAAATTCTCGTGTGTCATATAGGAAAAATAACTCTTTATGAAAAACTCGATATTCCATTGCATTTGTTTATCACTAAGAGTCATACAGATTTGTTATATACTCCTCTCCAAAAGTCTTAGAATCACCGTATACTTATTATATTTGGAAAATCTTTACATCACTAATAAAAAGGAAAAGCTTAAATAAATATAAAAGTATCCGGCAAATGCCGAAAAATTCCCAAATTGGTAGCCCTAACAACGGCAGATGTCGAACTAAAATCTTAAAGATACAAATTATTACCATAAATAATATTTATTTCACATATAGATGCATACATTCATACCTCTTTGGGCACATACTTATGTAACATATACCACAGATAGCCAACGTCCGCAAACACAAACAAAATATTCGAATCGGACATCACAAAAAGAAAATAATTCAAAAGAAAAGGATGCCTTATTTAGTGAATGTATGAGTTTGTATGTTAATCATGGAGCGATTGGGTTAAGCGTGAAAACCTATCATTAGCATTTCCGCTTTTTATTATAAAAACCCAAAGATATTGTCAGAATGGAGACCAATTTTTGCATTAAAATCTTTACCATAAAAATACAACCAGCAAAGTCATTTCATCCCAAATATTAATGTGGCTTAAGCCCGAGCAGAGGAAGAACACAAGATCATACATAGTTAAATATAATTTAAAGTAAAACAACAAAATTTGTTTATTTCTGAGGAACGCAGGCGGTTGTATCCCTTAATGGAGCTTCAACCACCAACGAAACTCTGGACAAAATAAAAATGTCTTGTCATACCCGTTAATTCATTGAAAGGCAACCGATTGTATCCTGGCTTGTTTTCTGCAATGAAACTTGTAGTCAAAACACGAAATAATACAGAAAATAAGTTTGTGTTTCTTTTTTGATTTTAAGACACCATAAATTGCCAACAATTTTGAAAGAACAATAAAAATTTGTATTTCTCAGTTGAGGATTCATCAACGGAGGCGCCGTAATTATTGAAGGGAACACTCATCAAAATTATGTTGGTAAAATAATTTTCTTCTTTAATTTAATTTAGTTTGTGTTTTTTGTTTGCTGAAAGTTTTTTAGTATTAATTGATTCATAACGTCAGATCACGGTATTCCCACAGCCAGCACTTAAAGCTGAGTTCACATTATTCCATTAGTCCTTAACGTTTCTCATCAAATAAAATTGTTCCTGTATGGAAATTTTTTAATTTTACCCCATTAGCAATGAAACACACGCAAACGATCTTAAATCACTCTAAGCGCGATGATATTTTTCACTAACAGAATGTGTTTTGTGTAAAATCTATTACATAAATGCACTTAAACAAATTCGGATGAAAATCAGGCCAAAACTGGGAATGAGCGCGTGAAGATAATTGAAAAATACCCCTCGACTTGGGTATTTATGCCATTGCACGCGAAAGAACATTTTCGTTAGTTGATGGAAGGTGGATAGAAAAATTTTTCTTCAAAAACTTAGCAAGACACACACACGCACACATCTCCAGTGTGCATACTAGCACATAATTTTATTGAGTGAACTTCGGCCATACTCTTATTCAGCCCATTTCAACAAACACTAACATATTTGCATGCATCTCATAAGAAATCCAACACTAACGGTCAAATGGCGAGCGGTTCCTGTGTTCAACAATTTTATAACAATAACAACTAAGAAAAGCACATGGTCCCTTAATCAAGGTGGTATGCGCCTATTATTTGTTGGTGCCTTTGTTTAATTTGAATTTTGCAATCCAACCTGTCTGTCTGTTAATCCAACCTGTGAGAAATCGAAAGACTCTGACAGCCTTGAAGTGAAAAGGCTTCTGTTGATAATACTGAACTCTTAGGATGTGAACCTTTTGCGTGTAAGCACTCATTCTAATTTCTTGGTATTTTTGTTAGCTTTGTGTACGGCTGGGTATGTACATAAATATGTACACATGAAGCACGTATGTATGTCTTATGAATTCATATTAGACACGAATTTTATGTGTGCATTGGTGCGGAGAGCTTTACAGTTTTCGCAAATCTGAATTGCCTACCTTAGCTATGTGACTACCCGATGGAGCAGATCATATGCGGGTCTAAGACGTAGTGGTCTGGCAGTAGTGTTGCAAGTGTTTTAGCGGATCTCGCCTAAAGAGACCTTAAAACAAGCAGGTGAGTTCGTCGAAGAGAAGGTATTTGTCTTTTACTTGGTTTTTACTAGCGTTCTTTATAGAGTCCTGTGGAGTTATTCTCTATTGCGATGCGTAAGAAAAATGGTACCTAATTGGATAATTGGTACCCTTTATTGCGATTACGCATTTTCCTTTCAAACGCATCAAACTAGCTTACGCATCGCAATAGAGAATAACCCTCTGGCCTGACAACTTAATGGGAATTGTGTTTTAAGGAAAGTTGCAGAAATTGATTCGTAAGTGGATATGATTTCCGAGGATCCGTGAAACAATTAAGTGCCACCTGATACTACACTGCAATAAATTCATACATTAATTGAATTCAAGTGAAAAATGTTCCCAGAAGTAAATTGAAATTTTTCTCAAAAACTAGGAAAAATACACTTCAAATCTAATAAGAACCGGACTTCAAAGTAATAATAATAATGAAATAATTAAAATAATTATAGTAATAATAAACATAATTTGCTACAATTATTTGGTAATATTTAGCGAAAAATTTATTGATGTCAAAATATATTTAAAAAATTTTTCTAAATCCTTATTAAAGTCGTTATGTTGAAAAAAATAAATAACTTTTATTTTATTAAAATAAATTAAGTTTGAGAAATGATTTGCTGCGAATATTAAGGAAGTTCATGAAATAGAATTCAGAATAAATTACTAATTAAAGGTTTTTCAAAAAAAAAATTTAATTCCGAACATTTTCAAAAAATTTTTGTCAGCAAAAAAATTAAATTTTCAAATATATAACGAATAGTTTATTCACATAAAAAAATTACTGCCTGTCCCACGATGTCATTCGACATCGATCGCTCGCATAAATACGTTTGAAACAGCAACAAATTTTTAAATGTTGTTTTTGGTTTGAATGTATTTATGCGAGCGATCGATGTCGAATGACATTGTGGGACAGGCAGTTAATATCAGCGAGGAATGTTTTTTTATTAAGTTCTAGTACAAAAGGGCTTTGGCGTCATACGACAACCATTTTAAAATTGAGTTGAATAAATTCTTCAAAATTTTATGTCGATATTTTTTTTATTGTGTAGGTATTTAGAATGCATTGTCTGAACTGCAAGTTCGATATGCTGCGGATCAGTGATAAATTTTTTTTTTGGAAAATTGAAGAGTAAAAAAATATTCCCACGTAAAGAGGCTGTGACGTCTCTTGTGTGATTTCGCCAAATGAGGCAAATATGATGCCAATATGATTGGCTCACTTATATTTAATTGTTTTGAGATGTTAGGATCAACATTTTATTTAACATATCGCATCTGTGAAGTACCTAATAAAAACGAACTTTGCAAAATGGGATAAAAGCTTCTAAAGTTTTATCAAATCTTTTTGGTATAACTTCGGCCAAGCCGATGATATCACGGAATACCCTTTCATCAATAACTAAACATTATGATTATTGAGATATGCTATGATGCATTAAACGAGTGATCTGAAAAAGAAGTTGATTTTCCAATAGACACAATCACGATTGCTTTTGTATTTGAAGCGAATCAGATTATAATTATAAAGAAAGTATTGCTACTCAAAAATTTAATTTGTTTTAGACCACTTTTTCATATACTGCTAAATATGTATTTGATCCGCCTAGAAAATTAATGGAAAAGTTTTGCACTTTTTTTTACGTTTTTATGAAATATTTTTTTGTTTTGTACGTTTTTATGTAATATTTTGGCAAAATTATTGGGACTGGAGACGTTTTTCATTGTAGACGATAGTTTGTTATAACCGTTGTAAGTGAAGGTCTAACTCCAGTGTGTATATGTTTCGAGCCTTGCGGCTTCTTTTCATACATATTTGAGGGAGTAGAAAACATTCTGTTTTTGTCCTTTCATATATTAAAAAATTCAGTTTCTTCCTTGCTAAACAAAAGTGAAAAATATATAACACTGAAACGCTCATCTAAATGTACATGATGGAAATCAAGGATTTTGGTGTTTTATCGTAAGTGAAGGGATTGTGGACTACATTTCCTACATGAAATACGTACTGGATTATCTGCCGCTAACAATCTGCGTGGTTTGGATAGTAAAGTGGAAGTTGACAGCAAAAATTGGATTAATTCCCAGAATTGCCTTAATTAACAACAACAAAAATAAACCATAAAAACACACACATATAAATATAAAAAGGATTATGAGAACAAATTAATTAATTACCTTTCATATGGGCATTCCAAAATTTGTTTTGTGTCTTACTGTTGAATATGTTATCCTTAGAATAAAAACAAAATCAACCCAATATACCAGATACTATACCAAAAATATATACATGAAAGTTTCCGACTTCTGATTTCAATGGATATAAAAACTCGAAGTTTATCCAAGTTATATCCAAACTCTTCCAGTCCGTGCTATAACTAGTGCTTGAGATGTAGTAATTTGGCATCATTGAAAAATATTTATGTGTGGATATAGTTTGGAAACATTTTATTGCATCTTACCGTACTCTAAACATATGGTATGCAGTTGCTGACGCATGAATTTGTTACCCGCCTACTGTACGTATACGGAACGCCCTCACTTTCTGCTGGCGACTTGGTTTAATTGTTCTTTTTTCCCTTGACACAACAATAATGAAAATAAATACGAAGTGTCCGCTTCTATATCGCGCTACAGAATAAAAAAATATAGCAAAGCTGCGCAGAACAACTACTACTCCTCATATGTGATTCTCAAACCTTTCCGAGTACTGAACTTCTATTTGACAGCTGATCGCCTTTAAAATTTTTGAATTTATGGCGAGCAAACTAAAAACTAACCGTGTAATGGCTCAGCAAATATGTATGAATTGCTTTATCCTGTTGACTAATCATTTAAACAAACAGTCAGTTGGCTTAAATTATAATTCAAAAACAGAATTTTCATACAGAAAAGATTTGCCAAACACAACTTGGTACATACATACATATTTAAGTATGAGTAAATGAAACGTTAAAACTGCATTTGAAGCAAATTAGTTCTTAATTGTCTGTAAAATTATCTGTTTTCTTGAAGTTAGACGACAATTCTGAAAGAAAATTTATTCCAGAAAAACTTCTTGGTGTAGAGCATTAAAAGAAATTGTGTTGATGTGATAATATATTGTATATTCTTTGTAGAAGTTGTTAAACGATGATCATTCAGGGTATTTTTTTCGTTTTTTTTCTCTTGTGTTGAAGGAGGGAATGCTGATGAATTATGTTTGAATGCTTCCTTCTTTTGCTCATATGCATGTTAAACTTAAATCACACTGCAATCCACCACACAACTGTCGCCCCCCACTTCATTTTGGTTGAACTCCAATCGAATCCACTCATCATCGTGATCGTTTTGAAAGCACACAGAGAGGCAGCGCACTGTGTTTGATCCAACGCTTAGTAAGCAAGAGCAACATTAACTTATAAAAAAAACTGAAGGCAAGACAAGGAGCTCCGCCCCGCAGGCATGTAATCCATATAAGCGAAGTAAAGGAATCGAAGGAAGAGATTTATTTTGAACGGGTTGTGTGATGTTTTGCATGCCTGAAGTATTAATATACATGAATGCCCTAATGTATGTACGAATGTATGTGTGTGTATGTATTTCATTTTCGTTTAATTTGCACTCATTCAGTTAGATTTATTTAAACAACATTTGAACTGATGCCTTCATTGGATTTTTCTCATGCTGACTGCCCCGAAGCGTTAAGACTTTGTGTTTATTATGCAGCAGAATTCTATGGAAAATTAATTTTAATATTTTTTTACATTTTTACCCAAATTTTCGTTTTGAAAAATTAAATAAACAAAATTTTGTTCTCATGATTTTGTCATAAAAACGATTATGCTTTTGATATGTACTTTTCTAAGCCTTTGGCATTATCTCTACTCAGTTAAACTACTTTGCCCAGTTAAAAACCAGCAATTAAGAAGTAGTAAAGCTTTTAAATTGTGCCTTTTTATCTAAAGAATATCACGAATGGGATCCTCATTTCGCTGGATTGTTACTCTTATTCATATGAAAACTTTTTAGCACTTCACAATTTTAGCATACATGTATATACACACACACATGTAAGTGTATATGTACCTTTGTACATATGTACCTATACACATCCATGTGTATGTGGGCACTTAATGAAAATTCGTGATTTACTTGGGGAAGAAAACGGAATCGCATCTAAAAGCATTTGTTGTGGGTCACTACTACTCTTATACGAAACAGTAATAAAAGGACTTAAGGAATGTAATATAAGTAAGTGTTTGTCCGTACATGTGTAAAAGTATTTAAATAAATTTACCAAAATCACTTTTGACAACTTTCAGTTAATGCAAGAACAAAATATTTCAGTCAAATGAAATTTCAATTTGATCCTACTATTTGTTGGGAATTTATCAAATTGATAATTGTATTACAGACAGAGAGTATACATACATAATTTTTAAATTTTTTGAAACTTATTTTGAATTATTATTTCCAAATAACAAACAAACTTTCACTTAAATCATTGGAAACTGATTGATGAACTGCACAGTTAATAACTAAGGTCGTTTCGTCTTATTTCTCAAGACTCTAAGTGACTTAAGATACCCAGTCCCTGTGGCTCTATAATGAACTTGTGCTAAAAACAAAAGCAATTTAATTAAAACTAATCTCCTCTTTCCCAATTTATTGAAACTGAAGTACCGCAATCAGTAACAAGAATATGGAACATATTTTTTAATGCAAATTAGTTTTTAATAGCCGCGCTTCTGTCTGAACTAAAAAGGCAATTTTATTTTTTCCCCTAGAGAGATTTTTGTAGCTGTCGGAATGCCAGCTAATTTGTGTTCTATATGACAGTCTGTAAAAGAGTGCAATACACATATGCTATGAAAAGGCAATGAGTAGCAAATTAATAATTCAAATCAAAAAATCATAGCAGATAAAACAAAATATTATTAAAATAATCGCAATAAAAGTAAAATATTGCCCCAAAACTCTCACAATATAATTCCTTTTCCAAGCCTAAAGTAGAATAAAAATTGCCATTCACAAAGCTCCAAAAAAAAGTTCTCCTTAAAGACCCCGTATACGAATTATTGTAAAATATATTCAATGAAAATGTTAATTAAAATTACAATTTTGTTTTAAAAAATATGCAATTCAAATATAATATTAACAAAAATGTGTATAGAGTTCAATGGTTTGAAATAAATATATAAGTCCTTGGAATAACTATTGATGTTATGGATCGTTAAATTCTCTGATGAAAACTCAAACGTACGGATGTATTTTTTTTCCGGCAGAGATACAAGGGATATTTTGTTATTAAAATGATTAATGAAGATAATCATTTTAACTTCTGCAAGAACTGTATCGTTTGAATTCAAATTTTTACTTTATAAAATCTCCTTATGGATCGACTCAGAGCTGTATGAAGTTATTGCAAATAAAAAAATGTCAAAATTCCAGTACATTTTCGATATTATTGAAATTTTATTATTTTTGCTTTCTGACGTTCTAGTATATTTATGTTAATTGTACTTATTGTATTTTACTCCCATTCATAATTAATGAAAAAATCCAAATGAAGCAAGCCCCTAGATATACTTATGAGACCAACTCTCATGTACCTCGTAAAAAACTGAACATAAACTTGTCATTTGTTGTGATCCAAGCTGTCTATTTGCCTGCATTTTGTTCATTATTACACTTCAGTCATCATCTTTGCAGGCGTTCATCCTTATATGCCAGTATACAATCTTAATATACTCATATCTCAGAAATCAATATTAGCATTAACATAATGCATCTTTATATTTATTAGGAAATCGGAATTATATCTGAAGCCAAATCGAAGTTATTACAGAGATTGTCAATATGAAAGTAAATACTTTGAAAACTCTAATCGCATTTTGCACAGTTCGACTTTTTTTAGATTTTATTGTATTGCGTTGAGAGAACCTCAAAAATTCAATCATATTTCTATGTGAAAATTATATATCCGTAGCAGCCTCAGAAAATTTTAATGCAAACAACACAAGAAACATCTTTTATTCGATTCGCATCTTCTTAATTTTCTTACAACATATAGACGACATCTAAGCCCACAACGAGTACCAATTTTTCGATTAATAATTTGAAGCATGTCCTCAATAACTTTAATAAATATTAAAAAATCAATAATTTTCAAGAGCAGCTAATATTAGAAACACTTTAAAGTTCACAGTCCATCTTTGCAAACAAAAAAACTTAGAAGAGCGAAATCAATGTAAAAGGTGCATTTAAAAAATACTTTTAACAATTATAAAATTTAAGGAAATTAGTTACTTCGCTTTTACATAAAGTATAATAAACGAGGACCTAAAAAATAAATAGATCTCAAAGAAATTTAATGAAATAGATCCCAAAAAAATCAAATTATGTAAATGAATTTTTTTGCTTTGTTTTCATGTAAAAAATTAATAATTCCCTACGAAATAAGACTCGAGGAACATGAAAAAAGTCCAAAATATACAAGTGCGTAGCTGCGAAAAAAATTGATGAAAAATTTAAAAAATTGCAGATAAATTATAGAAAAATTTATTTAATAAATTGCTCCTAAATTAGATATTCTAATTTGTTTAACAAATCACCCGGAAAGTAAATTCATTTTGAATGAAATAATTCAAAAAAGATTTAGTTTTCTTAAGCTCGTTTATGATATAAAATATATATTAAATTAAGTTAAAATTCGCGTTAGAAGTCGGAGCAATATGATATTTATATAATCAAAAATTCTGTCATTTTCTTCTTTGCATTAATTGGTTCCAGTCGAATACGAGAGGGAAGCACCAGTTCTCTTTTAACATTAATTCATACTTGATGGTTAATTAACAACCATTTCCTCGAAGTTGAAAGAAAAGTTAAGCGAAGAAAAAGCAGGCACTAACTTTCGTTCGACAAAGCATCCCACTATATTTCGACTTGTTTGTCGTTTGGCTACTCTTACGTTGTAACGTAACGCTTCTGAAGATAGTCAAATTACTATGTTACCATATTGTTAGTTTGATCAATAAAACGTCAATTTAATATGAAAATTATTGAAATTAGTATGTTATGCATTAAAAAATATAGGTTAGGTTAGGTTAGGTTGATTGGAGGGGTGTGATAGCCCATGTCATACGACATACACTTAAGCCAGTGTATGTCGTATGCTATTGTGTTATTTTTGTAATTTGTTCAAATACACATCTACATAGATGTTCTTAATTTGATCACCGTAGAGCCAACTGATCTAATTTCCATTATGGTTGAGTTTGCTTTGTACTCGTGTTATTTCGCTATTTCCTGTCCGCCTAACAAAAAACAAACTCATTAAAAAAGTCACGAATAACACCCAAAACATTTATTTTATAACATATTCTGCTGAAAAATGAAAAACGAACGAAAATAAGTTCGAACATTTCATTGAAAAAAGATCGTGTTCTGCACCTCATCTAATTTCAATATCATTTACCATTAACAGCTCCTAATAAAAGTCTCTACATCACTCTTGATCTCTCCGTCTCGGCGTGACGGAGCCGAATGAATGCATACTCAATTTTAATATTTCAATTATGAGCAAATGATAATCTCATTGGAACATAAAATTTACGGCCCCAAACTACTTTATGGAGATATAATTTCTGGAATTATATCATGCTCTACTACGAAATTTTTTGCTCAATAGATTTCAACCAAAAATGGTGTAAGTTATGCTTTGTGAATGATTACATTGGCAAATACCTAGTTCCTCTTTTTATTTTGCCAGTTCGTTTCAATTTTAGTCGCTTTTATTTTAAATTTTAAGACTTTATTTTCTTAGTTTTTTTGTTGTAATTTAATTTTTTGATAAAATTAATAATTTTTCAACACGCGATGTGTTGTATGTTTTTGGCTCCTAAATTTTATTCTTATTTTTATGTTAATGCGCTGAAACCTCAATCGCAGATGCCGTATTTGGCGATTCATTATTATTTTGATGATTTTCTTGAATATTCATTTGCCACGTTTGTGGTAATAGCAAAAAAATTTCAAAAAATTATAGAGATTATTTTGTTCCTTTTATAGTCAAACGGTTGATATACTCTTTGTAAACTAACAATTCGATTACTGTTCCATCCGTCGCCAAGAGCGCAAATATGTAAATCAACACCAACGATGTTCTTCTTTGCTGTGGACGATACCAAATATATTCAATCGAATAAGGCTGCTAGAGTATTTTTCTGTGTTGTTACCCTTTAGCGGAAATGGTGTAGCATTTTCAGCCTCATTATTAAAAACTACTAGGAAGTTACGTTACTGGCCCATTTACATTTAAATGATAATATTAGCAAATCCTTTTTGCATTGTACTTTGTCTGCACTTAAAAGCTTCTTCCTATTCGCAGGTACTTTCAACAAAACGTCTATCAGTCTACCCGAACTCCTAAATTGACGATTTCCTTCAAATTTTATCTGGCAGCCTCTGCAAAATATATTAATTTTTCTTCACTTGCCCAATTGCTTATCTCTAATTTTTATTGTGTCTCCTTATCTTATGAACTCAATACAGTCGGCACTGCCACGTTAAAATTAAATGAATAATTATAAAAAATTTTATCCTCATAAAAAGTGAATTTAAATCAGATAATGACGAGGAATGATCTGCTTTTCCATCCTTGTTATAGAATACAAATTTTGTAAATCTTGTTACAGCACTTGTTAAATATTTTCAGTCAAGTTTCGGAATTGCAGAGTTTTTTAAGGGCATTTTGCATATTGGGGCAAAATTATATTTCATTGGTTTCAGGGCATATTTTTAACATCCACACCTCATAAATGTTTCCAGTGAACAACTTCAAAAACATTATTGTGTGATAGAAACGCAATTGTGTAAAAGGCCAATAGTCTTACTATTCTAGTTGAATTTACAACGCTTTGAATGATTCCTAGATTCCGCATAAGGATATGCAAATATTAAAAGGATATTTTTTCTGGTTCTAATTCTGTTCACCTCGTTTTACATTTGTTATTTGCTTTTTAAATAATACGAGTATTATTCGTAAACTTTTGGAGGAAAGAAGTTGGTCAAGTGGTTTTCGATCAAGGACGCTTCAGTTCTTAATAAGAGTTGAAATTGCTTCTAAATTAGAATCGGTATATAGATTTTCAACATACAAATTTAAGAGTTTTTGTTTTCTTAAATGAAGCATTCCTTCCAACTTAGAAACCTGAAATGAAACAAGAGTCAGCGGAATTTATTTCCCTTTCGGGATTCGCTTTACAGTTTGATGGTGACTTCAACTATAAATTTAGGGGACCATTCAACTTGCGATGGGTTTTAAACTAATAGCATCGTTGCAGCGGGATAGTTCTGGAAGGCCACATTAATATCTTATTTTCTATAATTTAAAGGAAAAAATTCGGTCTTGCCTCGCAAATATTCGCATTAAGTATTAAAATACGGGGTTTTCTTAGAATTGACTTACCGGGGTTGTCCGCTGTCGAAAACAGTAACGTAGAAGACGGTGATGACGACGGCGCAGTCGATCCAACAGGTGTCAACGATGTCGTTGATAAGCTACCAGCGCTGGCATTAATGCCAGTTTCTCGTCGATCAAAAGTTGTATTTGTTGTTGCTTGTGCTGTTGCTGGTACCATTGGTGGCAAAGTTGATGTTAAAGTTGTCTGACTTTTGGGAAATTTGTTATTGTTTTGCTTTTGTTTACTTTCTTGTTTATGTCGCTGTTGTTGTTGTTGGTTAGCGTGTGCAGTTTCATTAACTTGTCGGTCTAATGAAGCCATATTACCGTCATTATCATGTTGTTGATGTTGCAGATGATGATTCAGACTAACTGTCTCTAAGGGCGACAATGTTGTTGTGGAGTTCGTTAATGACGGCGTGGTTTGTGTGATTATTTTTAGTGAGGACTTGTTGCATGCCGAGCCACCGGCTGGTGCTGATGCATGTGAATCGATGTTTACAATTTTTGCTTCAATGTTAGCGGGTTGTATCAGTTCATTTAAAATTTGTTGCTCTTGGTGATAGCGCTGATGGGGCAATATGTTGCTATAAAACTCTTGATAAATTTGTTGAAACTGTTGCTGCTGCTGTGATGTTATCCCCCCAAATAGATGTTGCAAATTATTCGCCTGAAATATGGGTGAAGCCGCCAGCTGCATTGTATTGACTGGCGGGGAATTATTCATATTCAAACCAAAAATGTTATTTAAATGTTGCAGGGGTGAGGTGGTCATAATATTTTGTTGCATTAAATTTTGTTGCATTTGTATTAAGTGTTGCTGCTGTTGCATTATATGATGTTCTTGCTCCTGTTGCGTGCATCTCCCCAAATCATTTGTGGTCGTTTCTGAATTAATATTATGACTCGCTGCGGTTGTAGAAGGTGTTGCCATCTTTAAGATCTTTAATTTTATTTGGCTTTCTTGAAAGTGTTTGTTGTGACTATCATGGAACGGACAGATAACGTAAGAACTTTTTGGTTCAAGCAGCATTCCGATTCTAATTGAATTTATTTTATTATCGTCGATACGTCTGCGATCTTGCGGCGGAACTAACGGGGGCATAATAGTTTTTTTTACCGACCATTTATGTTGGCTTGTATCATTATGGTATTTATTTGATTCTGCAAATAAAATATTAGCAGGAAATGTGTGATAATAAAAATGGACATAATTAGTTAGAGGCTATAATATTTTATTAATTGCAGAAAAGGATGCAATTTTTACTTTAGTTCAGTCATTTCGGAATGTCAAAGCAACCATAGGCTAATTTTATTAAGAATAACTTTCTATGATATAGACATTTATTTGGACAATAAGCATCACATTCACTTGTTTAGGCATATAATGACTTTGCAGCTTCTGAATAGTTGGCCATTATTATAACGCGACCACGATTTTGTATATTATTTGGATTCAATAAAAACTCGGAACGTTTTGTGTAGAATATAATACAGCTAAGTTCATCAATTTAAAAAAAAATGTACAAATGGGAAGATGTCGTATAACTCAAACTCTATCTGGCAGATTAACAATGAGCCATTACAGTCACGGGAAGACACTGACACAACACTAGTCATGTGACTATTTCTGGGACCAGTCGAATGTAAGTCGAATAAAAGTAACTATACAATTTTTTCCTGTGCATAAAAGAGGCACCACATGCTTTTTAGACATATTGGACTCTGCATTTGTACATTAATGTTCTCACGATATTGAACAAACAAAACGATCAATGGAAGTAAATCGAAAACCCTTTAATATGCATCTATCATATTTTAAATGACATTGCAGTTAATTTTTGTCGGTCACTTAAGCTGATTTTGGACAAAAATACACAACAGTGGGCTCTAAACATAGACGTATGTATGTATGCAGTTTGTAATCGTATTAATTTATTTATTTCATTTTCATTCTTCGTAAATAGTGGCGATCTGTGTTAGAGAAAAGTAAAAATGATATTTTTAAGCAGAAACGGACGGGGATACTATTGTCAAACAATTTGTTTTATTTTCACATTAAGTGATTTAACGAAAACCGTGGAACTCATTAGATATTGTATTAAAAGAAAAACGATCACTTTCATCACCATTAGTAGAATTAATGGCGCAAAATGAATCTTCAAGAATCACATTATCTGATTTGTTAAAAGGTATTCGAAGCAAGTGTGTTTATTTATGTATGTGCAACTCGAAAGATTTTTGTTCTTTACGTGTATGTAAACAAATTTTAAAAAACGTTGCGTTATTTCTTCAACTATCGAATCGTATCTCAATTGTTCCTGTCAGAGAAAAGCAATGAAATGTGCATAACTCCAATTTGAAACTCCGTCATCATGAGTTGGTATATAAATTTCTATAGAAATCAGTAATAATCGTATACAGCACACCATGGACTTGTGCACTCAATTACCACAACTATTGCAACATGCAAGTTTTTACATTGTAGACTTAATAGAATCTACAACACCTAAAATTTGTTGACTCGGCCGTGTCAACTTTCCATATTTACTCTCCGAATAACTTCATGAAGTAACCCACGGAATATCAGAAGAAGTTAATGTTTGTATTTTTAGCAGAAAACAAATAATTTGTGCAACAAAAGCTGAAATCGCATTTGAAGATAGTAAAGATTCTGGCTTTCCTAAAGAAAAATCAAATGGGTTGGTTATTCATTTTTATAACAATTGCACTAAATGGGCTGACGAAACCGTAATTGGCTTAAAATACATTTTTGCTCTTCAGGATTTCCTTGAATCTGCATTACACAAATGCACATCTAAATTTCTTAATTTATCTACGTTTTTCTATAATGTCGTCGCTCACTTTTTCATATGTGTACAAGTACATTCGAATGTATTTGTATTTTACATATTTACATATATACATATCTGTATGCAACCGAAAAATTCTAGAATCAGTTTCATAGGAAAAAGTTATTGTCGGAAAATAAGATGTGGAGATGTATACCTTGTGTGTCAATATAAAGTGAAGGTTGTTCCTTTACAACTCTCGCTTGCAACATGATATAATGTCTGTTAAAACCAAAACTTCCTTTGAAAAAATTTTCATTTTCATACCAAAATATGAGAGAGAATTTAAACTCGTAAATAACCTGATATTTTGAAATATGTGCTTTGCAACAGGTAAGTATCACTTGAAAGTATTTATATTAATATTAATATTCTCGTTGTTGTTGTTGTTTTTTAATGTTCAATCACACAAACATGAATTTTCAAATAATCATAATTTTATGTAAATATTGATAATTTGTTTAAATAAAAAGCCATTTAAAGCGTATTGTAAACAGCGATTCGTAACCGCGTACCCACGAGCAAATTATATTTTTTATAATACTTCTTTTTATTCAAACAAGTCTATGAAACTTAAATCAATAAAAAGTTTATTAAAATGCTAATAAACAATAAAAATATTGAAATGTAAAAAGGCAAAGAAATGAGGGCAAATATCAGTTAAACTAAACAAAATGAAAGATAAATAAAATTGATATACAATGTTTATTTACAATAATTCTCATTTAAATTGAACGTGATCAGCTTGAGACCGCGCGATATTGATTTTATATATAATTATCTTTCTTACAATTACAAGCACATAACTTTTGTTTGTATTCAGTTTATAAAAAAGTAAATGTTTGAACTTTTTATAGAAAGACATGATAAGATTGCGGCAAGTTGTAGAATTAAGGTTGATTTTCTTTTGCTTGCATTTCTCCCAATACGGGTAAATACAAAACATAATTTATAAATTTAAAATATTTTATAAACTGAAAATTATCGTAACATCCACTTCTTAACACAAGTTCACATTTTTCCTTGGTGTACAATAGGAGACCAACTCTTTTGACTCATTGGAGCATCGGTGCGACGGATGGTGTGTTTTACTGATTTATTGGTACTATAATGGATGGTGCTCTAATGAGATCAAGGAAATAAGCCCTCTCGTTTGGGAACAACACTTTCTTCATTAAGAGCACATCGATTCGTGGTAACAAACTCCCAGCAGAGGCCTTTCCTGTCACTCCCAGCATGGAAAGATTCAAGTCGAATATCTACAACCTATTTCCTAGTACCCTCAGAGGTCATCCCCATAGCTTGGACCCATAACAAAGGAAAAACATGAAAGAGATTTAAATGTAATGAATAAATTGTTGAAGCCGCTTGTAAATTTGAGACAGAGCACAAGGAAATTCAAATAAAATATTTTGGGTGTTATACTCGTAAATAGCGGCTAATTTATTAATGCTAATACATTGATTTTAAGTAGTGAAAATTATAGTGTCATGTAAAACTTGGCCATTTACTTGAAATTAGCTTCTTGATGCCATGTGCACGTCAGAGGAATTAGTGTCTCTTTTGCTGCTTCCGAACAGTTTTTAGATATTATGAATATATTTCGTTCTAGTCGATTTTCTTCCACAGTTCATAAAAAGAATTTATAGTTTTGTTTGGCAAATCGCTAGAATACTCTGGCAATTAAGTTTCTTTTTAAGAAATACCTTATTCTATAGGAGAGAGACGCATCCCCCCAAACAAATTAGCTATTAATTATCCTATATTTGGGGAGCTACAAAACTGAGTGGTAACTTTGAAAATTAGTTGCATATTCAGGAGGAAAACTACTCTAGTTGCAGTGGAAAAAGGTTACGCTCTTACAAGAACATCATTTTATTTTATCAGGAGAAGGATGGTAGTGAAATAAGTTCGCGCTTTCTGAAAAACACAATCCTTCATATACTGTTGTATATCATTTCACAACGGTGAGGTAGCGAACCACAACGGGTATGGCTAGTATATAACAGGAAACTATGATTCTAACCTTATATTCCAGACAAATATGTAAAAATATTTAAAGAACGTATTTATGTACATACACATATTTATATGCATACATATCTATAAAAATACGGGCATATGTATGTATGCATGTTCAACTGCAGTTGCAAAGACTCAAAGAAGAAAGTTTTTGGAATCTGTTGATAAGACACGAGTTTCATTAATTGATTTGCTTTTCAATTTTTTTGCCCAATCTAACAAGAGTCAAATTAAAAATATGATGAAATGTACCAGATTATAGGAGGAGAGCACCGTGTCGAAAAAATCAGGATTATTTGTGTCAACTATTTTGTCGCTTAATGCATGCACATACATACAGACGTATTTACACACATACCCGTGTGTATGTATACAGAATCATTGATAGAGGAATGTACTTATGTATGTAAATATTTTACAATCGTTTACTTTGTATATACATATCTAAGGATGTACATATAGAGATACATATGTACGTGCTCACTTATATATGATATGAGTTCTGATCTAAACAGTTCCTAAGTGGTCATGGTTGTTTTCGATCGTATTTGCATCGTTGTGGTCATAACAGTAGTCCGTTGAGTTCGTGCTGTGATGAGAGTGTTGAACAAGTGTGTTTCCTCTGTCCCCCTTTTCAGTTTGGAAAAGACAAATTTAGAGCAAAGATTAAGAAGAAGATTCAGTACATGGAACATAGTCCACTTTATGTTAGACTCATTCGGCCCTGATGGTTTGCCTTTTGTTTCTAGGCTGTTTGTCGTATTAAAACCCCGCCCTTCTGGTGCATAACAATCAGAGTCTTTCGATGATTATTTCCTCGAAGTAAAAAAACATACATACATACACACTACATACAAATGTATGTACATAAATATATAAGTATATGGATGTAAGCATATATTTACCTTATAGCGTATATTCTGGTTTCCTTAAAAATTTCACACAAATCGTTTTTATTTTCATACAATTTATGTATTCATTTGTGTATGTAGAAATGTGTGAATTTCCATGTACATAAGTATATCACACAAAAACACAACAATCGATGTGTAAGTATAAGTATATAGTATAAGTATGTATTTACATATGTGTGCATATACATATGTGTACATATGTATGTATTTTAACAACTTTTTTTTGCTGAATATAAATTTTAGTATTACTTGTTTACTTTTTTAAATACACCAATCGCGACGGCTGTTTTATAAACTTATTTTTGTAATAGTTACTTTGTATTTATGTATATCATGTGAGTTATTTTCAAATACAATCAATCGTATAAGTATTAAATCCAAAAATGGAAAATTTAAATCGCGACCACAAACGCAAAAACGTCACGCACGCGCACTTGAACCACACCAACTACTGGTTTCGTATGCCATTTAAAAAGATGAGCTCTTCCTAAAACACAAAAAATTACTAAATCCAACACTAACAGTAACTACACCAGAGGCACTTTGTGCCTAGTTTGATTTTTGTTTTGAATGAAATGCACAAAGTGCAAAAATAAAGAATCACAAAATACACGCCAACTGCAAGTTAAACTCTTTAGTGTATTCTGTTTCTCTTTGGCTTTTAGCAATTATATTGTTGCAAATAAAAGAGATTATTGCCTTTAAGTAGTGCTGCCACTGTACACGTACGCCCATGAAATGCGGGGAAATATTTATGTTCGTGTGTATTACACGTTCATTATTTTCGTTACAAGTTGATAAGAGATCTTTTAAGTTTGTTGTACATACCAAGGCGAATTGACTCTGCCAGGCAGTGTTAATAGAAGAGCTGACTACATTTTTTAAGCGAAACTATTAGTTTGTGGTATAACGTATTCTTTGGCCTCTCAGCAACAACAAAATATATATGAAGCCAAACTTATTTGGCCTATGACACCATCTTGTGTTAATGTGCAAATTAAAAGCAGGTAAACTTACCATACTCAAATACATGAATATAATGCAATATACTCAAAAGTAATCAAAGCAGATAAGCAAATGACCAAAACAAATGATCAAATTTTGACATAAACAATTGAAATACAAAAAATAAGTTATCAACAGCGCTGTGATTCCGCCTGTAATTAATTCGCCTTCGTATATACCATGGAACTCTAGCTTCTTTGTTAGCTTTAATTTGAAGAAAAACTTTTCTTTAAGTAAGAAAATTTTTTTTAAATGAAGTTGCATTAAAAATTTTGTTGTTATTTTGGAACGCAACGTTTAAATGAACTCTTGGATGTGGTGGGCGGATATATTATGAGCATGGTACTTGTATAAAAACATGTGTGTTAAACCGCAGCGGACATATTTCGCCAGGTCATCATGGCAGTCCTGCTGTTCCATATTATATAGGGAAGATGATATGACTGCATGGAGAACAAACGAGGGCTGATTATAGCTCCTCATTTTTTGACGTACTGGACCGTTTCAAATAGATAAATTGACAAACGTTTCGTTGCAGAAGAAGAGAAATTGAAAAAATTAATTATTTAATTAACATAACTGACCTTCGTAGACTAGTAGGTAGTGTGCTAGACTCGTAGTGCGAATGTCCCAGGTTCGAATCCTGCCGCAGAACTTCTGGCAGTTTGTGTCTGATAATTAAAATGGAGCGCACAACAAGCCTTCACTGGCTTAAGTGTATGTCGTATGACATGGGCTATCACACCCCTCCAATCAACCTAACCTAACCTAATTAACATAGGATGTTATGGTTCACCGTATCAAAGTTTCTAAGGATTCTTTTTGTCGAATCGGTTTTCTGAATTTAATAGATTTATTTGCATTCCCTACGTCACGTATACATGCATACATATAAATACATACATATATACATATGTATGTACGTAAGTGCATCTGTGCAGATGCATTTACATGCATGTTATATGTCAATACTCGTGACAGCTTTACCAAAAGTATTGATGCTATTAATATAGACCTTACGAATGTACCCTCGTGGGCATCTGAGAGCGGCCTCTGCATAAGTCCCAGACAGAACAACTGTATATTAATTCATAATAAACCAAAATTAACACCACCTAATGTAATTATAAATAGGGCAAATGATTAAATTATTTACCACATCCAAAAATCTGGCGATTGTATTTAACCAAACGCTAAATCGGTCTAATCATGTCAACTCAGTTATATGTGAAATACAATCAACGTTACGTAACCTCTGGTTCGCATTATCTGACACAAGTTTACAAATATTCGCTAATCTATTTGATGGCGTTGCGATTCAGATAGCATCTACACATAAACTAAGTATAGCTTGCAACAACGTACGCTTTTTGACTTCGTAGTGTTGCGATCATATACGAGTAATTCCATTAAAATAAATCCTTATGGCATAATACTTCTAAACCTCATAGACATTTTTGCACAAAATAATATATATATAAAGTCTTCTTCGCGGTTATATAACGGATTACACTTTATCAGATCAAACCTTGGTTGCAACTAACGATTATTAGATTCAAGAGTATACCATCCGAGTTCAAGCACTAAGCAATGCAAATACATTAATAATTATTAATTAAATATGTGCACAAATGTGCATACACGCATGTATGAAGATGAATATGCATGCACACATACATATATGACGAGGCAGTCGTTGTTATTGCCGCGATGATGGCGCCGTGTGACAGTGTAGTTAATATATATGTATATATATATATATATATATATATATATATATATATATATATATATATATATATATATATATATATATATATATATATATATATATATATATATATATATATATATATATATATATATATATATATATATATATATATATATATATATATATATATATATATATATATATATATATATATATATATATATATATATATATATATATACTAAGAGTAGGTGGCCATACACTCCGTAAGCCCGTTGTTATTTGATCTCTTATCTGAGGCGAATTAGTAGGAAAAGTTATGTGGGTTAGGATAGGTTTTGCAGGAAACTTTTGGCTTCAGCTGTTTGCGGATACATTTGTTTTAGGTCGAATCTGAATATCCACCATTTCTAATAAATTAAATACACCCATACCAAGGTTTATACGGAAGATAGGCTCTATATGTTTGTTTTGAACATTTAAAGGGGACTTTAAATTTTTTATATATTTAATTTTTGTATGTATATATAGAGTTTGGACAGTATAGTGTATACACATCTTAAGTATAACCAGAATTATAATTAAGGATAAATAAATTCGACTGTCAAAGTTGATGAAAGATCCCCGTGTAATATTTCCTCTATCCTGTATTAGGTCCCTCGTATGGCGAATTGGGAACTCGCGCCATATTGATAAAAATCTAGTCTAGGAATTGGCAGTCGGTTCTTTAGTAGCATGAGTGAACAGAAGTTTCGTTAAAGGGTATTTGTATTTGATTTATACCTGTGATATGCCTTTGAGCAGTAATATCCTCACCTCTACATTTGCCGATGATACAGCCTGCCTTAGTATGCATGAAAACCCTCACGAGGCATCCCGTTATCTTCAGCAACATATTAACCTGTTGGAATTGTGGTTGAACTTATGGAGAATAAAAGTAAATGAACAAAAGTGTGTTCATGTTACATTTACCCTACGAAGAGATACTTGTTCCCCCATTCAAATCAACAATCAAGTTGTTCCTCAACATTCACATGTGAAATATCTTGGTATTCACCTCGACCGACGGCTTACATGGAAACACCACATTGACTCTAAGCTGACACAAATGAAGCTTAAATTAACCCAGATACATTGGCTGATTGGTAGAAATTCTACCCTCAGTCTAGATTGTAAACTTTTAATATACAAGTCGCTTTTGAAGCCGATATGGTGTTACGGAATTCAGCTATGGGGCACTGCTTCAGCTTCCAATGTAGAGAGAATCCAACGAATGCAAAACAAAATATTAAGGTTAATAACTACGGCTCCATGGTACTTGAAAAATTCTATTTTACATCGTGATTTAAATATGCCACTTGTGACCGCTGAAATTGCAAAATATGCTGGAAAATATTTAACAAAACTCGAGTTCCATCCTAATCCCCTTGCTCGTAACATCTTGAACTTTCCTGGACACATCCGCTTAAAAAAGAGGGACACTACGGCATTAATACGCAACTCTCCAGATGAAATTCTTTGAAAATATTTTTTGTGCGTAACATGAATTTTATGTATTATTAATTATTATCACTAAGTTTATGTCCGACACTGGTTGGGCCTAATAATTATTTATATATTTAAGATTTGAACACTTATTGTTAGTTCAATTATTTGAAGATACAATAAACATATATTAGCGTGAAAAAAAAAAAAAAAAAAAAAAAGGGTAGGACCACAAATCAGACGGCGCAATGGCAATAACGAAAACCGCATGTTTACAGCGAAGATAGAGCGAGGGGCGCCCTTTTGTTCTCTAGATGATGAATGAAAATGGTCAGCGGCGGAGAGAATGAAACAATAACTTCAGAGCGGCATATGGTGATTATGCTCTGAGTCAGAAAAATGTTTACAAGTGGGACATGCTTTTAAAATAAGGTCGAGTAGATGTAAATGACGACGCTCGTCCTGGAAGCTCCATCACATCAAAAACCGATAAATATGTTGAGAAAGTGAGGAAAATTGTTATGGTGAATCGTCGAATCTATGCGTATACATATGCACAAATCTATCCATATAGTTTTTCTATGTGTTTATAACTAAGTGTAGAGTTTTTGTAAATTTTTTTTTTTTTTTTTTTTTTTTGTTGAACAAGTTTATTTTGACTTCTACATCGCACCTTTCTATGACAATTATAGTGTTATTAATTGTTATCTCTTAGTGTAAAAATGAAATAAAAATTTTAATATATTGCTTTAAAAAATACTCTTTGTTACCCTTATTGCAATTTTCAACGGTAACGTTGCTTTTGAGCAAAAAGAATTCAGTCTAAAAAACTTCCCCACTGGAATCTCCTATAGCCATCAATGAGTAAATAAGATCCACAAGTGGGGAGATAGAGCAATGCAATCGAACAAATCTACTGCGTTGGAAAAGAGCGCGTTGCATCAGGGCTGCCGCCTCGCATTTAATTTTTGTTTTCACGTGCAGCGTGTAATATTAATTGTATTTGTAATATAACAGTTCACAAATGTATTAAGAATATTTGCTACATTTGATGCGTGTTAACCTTTCTTATACATACGTTCTGAAACTATTTAAGCCAGGAGATTTTTAAAGACCGCCGCAAGTTATTGATGCAGACGGTGAATTATTTGAAAACTAAAACATAACGTGATTTTGTGTCATACGTTCAGGTACTCCCTTTTAATTTTTCGATGCATATAAATTTTTATATGGATACATGCATCTGTACTTATAATGATGGACTAAGCCACAGAAATCCTGATACACTTTTGTGATAAATTATTAATGTAACATTTTATAAAAAATTCAAACTGCTGCAGTTTTTTCTAATGCTTTTCATCCACCATATTGTTATATATTATCGATAATAAGATAATACACAATATATTTTAAGAAAAATTTTTTTTAAAGTTACATGCAAGGTTGTTGATAACTCCATACCTTTGCTTCTCCAAGAGTTTTCTTTTTAAATTTTAGCAGCTCATATTAGCGTCTACACTGCCACTCAAATTGGACAAATAGGTCGAATTTCGGCCACTGGGTGGACTCTTGGCATAAGGGGCCATTTCGCGAGGTATATTTCTCACCTTGGGAAACCATAAAATGACATTATTTTATCACAGGAGCTTCTCCATGATTGTTAATGGAAGGCATTTTGGAGTGAGTATTGTACCCTCCAAATGGCCCTCCCATGCCAATGGTAACAAGAATCCTAACTTCCACCTAAAAAAAATTAATCGAAAAACACACTTTTTTTAATTATTTATTAATTTTGTTTTACAACAGTTTCAAGATTTTTCGTAATGAGTCTGTCTTTAATGCCTCGCAGTTTTTGTTTATTTTGATCTCAGCAGGTTTTATGGCAATACTGCTCTCTCCTTTGATCTTTTCTCAAAATGTTAGCAACAGCCAGAACTCATTCTCGTATGCACACACTCCTACTGAATTTTTTAAGAAAGAATGAAACTAATTTGTTTTCCAAAGTTTCAATATATATGTACGTATGTATGTACATATGTATGCCATCTGCATAAATACATACTTAAATCTCTATATTATTATTGTACATTCCTAAATTTTGTGATCTCTAAATCTCTCACATTTTGAATTCGTGCTTATGGATGTATTTACTCGTTTGTGGGGCTCGTTGCTTGGCTTTTGTTGCAGATGGGTGGAGTCTATGGAAATTTTGTATACGTACATATATGGGCACACACACGACCGTTTGCATCGGTATATGCGTGCACGTAACGATACATACAAATGCATGTATTAGAGAGTAAGTAAATTCTCACATCCAATAGAATTACCTAAATAATATCTAATAACTTTTATTTAAATGCTTAAAGCACATGCATATGTACATATATGTATGTATATATATGAGTTGATAAATGCCTTCTAATATCTCACAGTAAATACGTACATAATTTCAAGTATCGTTAAACTGCAAATCTTTCCATATCAACCATAAATTAATTGCATATTTTAACGAATGCCATACTACCCGCTAGAGCTTTCCTAATAACCTTGATAGAATCGTTTATTAAAGTTCAAAAAGTGTTATAATTCAGCCAGTTTGTTAATATAAAATAATATAGACGACTTAAGCCATTTCGGGTTTTCGCAGCGTAGTGTTATTATAAATTAAAATAACCAAGAATTAGATGCAGATTACGCCCTCTAATATTTTATGCTGCATTAGTTCTTACACTCAGTTCACCTACTTCACTTTGAAATTCGACCCCTGAGTTCACTATTTTGCAACTTTTCTTGTTTTTAATGTTAAAGTAATGGAATCTTAAATTTTTAAGATTGGTGACTATACGAGTAGGATAAAATGCTGGATGGCTTCAGTGTAATAAGGGGCCGGTGGAAAATGTACTAAGAGTTCAAATTGAACAACTTTCTTCGGTAACGAACATTGACTTCTTTGAAAAAAAGTTTCTAAGTCCTGAGTTAAACTTTCCAAAATTTCGTAATATCTTTTGTAATATTTCTTTGTAATTTTATGGAATAGTGTAAGACAAAACATGCTTTCCTATATTTTACGGGCTCAATTGTATTTTTAGGTCAGAGTTTAACCATATAATTGTACATACCAGCATCTTAAAGAATTAATTAAATTGTGATTTTAATGATTCAATCAAAATAAGATGTTTTAAGATAATAAACTTTATGCACAGACAGTGTAAAATGTCGTATTGAGAAATAAGTTCTACAAAAAATAATCTAAAATATTTATGGTCAACAAATTTTTTGAGAGCTGGTACGAGTAGTAGCGCAATTCATTAGTTAAAAACAAACAAAAAAATATATTTCATTCCGATTCTGTGGAACAAAAAACTTTTTTGGGAATAAACTTTGTCGAACATTTTTGATTTCATGTTCTGATTGTGCAACAAACGAAAGTTATTGTTGAGATTAATCTTGTTACTTTGGTCATCTCAAAGTAATCACTTAATTATATTTTCACCCACTGACAAGCTGTAAACAGCGTTATCAGTATTGCTCATCAACAAATTCGTTGTGTCATTATTTAGTTTTTTCATTGGAACTCTTTGATTCCCAAAAATATTTCGAATAACTGAGAATAAGAAATTAAATGGGAAGAAACAATAACGAAATAACAAACAAATTGTTACCAAATTCCTATTAACAAAACACAATACTCCTCCGAACACAATTAAAAAAAAAAAAAAAAAAAAACAGATAAACGCCGGATAAACACTAGAGGAGAGGAAATAAAAACAAAATAAAGGAACAAAAGCAAAGGGTACAACAAAAAAATGAAAATAATTGTTATACCTTGAATTACTTAACTATGCGCAGTAGTACAATGCGTTTTCGTTTCGTTTGGCTTCCTCGACTTCAAAAGCCGGCAAAAATAAAATGTTTCAGTAGCTTTATCTGACCAACACGATCAGTGTTCATTTGATGTTATCGTTTAGCAGTCTCAAACTACTTAGTTTATGTTTTCTTCCTTCCAAATTGCTGCAGTATTACTTTATTTCTCAGTATTTACGCGACAACTACACATCGGCGAATGCACTGCCCCTGAAGAATTGATGACAAGTGACTGATTCCGTTTGGTTAGACTTTTATTTAAAATCATTCCAAGTGTACTCGCATAAAATAGTATTGTGAAGAGGGGCTTTGATCTCTGATTGAGATTTCTTTTAATAATTTTATTGAGTTGTACCATTAGACAACCCTCGTTTGCCTTTTTAAATATATCGCCCGATTTGTCAGAGTTTATGTTCAGTATGAAACAATCCCAATAATAATTTTTATATCAAATAGGTTTTCGGTCGAAGAAATTGTTCTGCTGTGTGTTGGAATTTAATTTGAAGTTTTGAACATCATTTTGAACAATTTGACTATGGATTAATACTTTGAGCTTAATTCTTCCTTAACCAGAATATAGCACGAAAATTAGATTAAGAAATCCCTGGAACGTTTGAATTAAATTAGAGACCGCACAAGTTGAGTGTTTTTAAGAATTCATTCCTTATACTACTTGAACGAATCTGAAGACGTTCTGCCATGTCTATATCAAAAGAATTATGACCTTGTGAAACAATTTCCCTACAAACGGACTAATAATATCTCATTTATATTTTGACGTTGAAATATCAGCGCTCAAGAAATGTAGTAGCTTTGATTCCGATAAAATAATGCTGCTCCACAATACATTGGAATTCTCTGTTTTGCTCTGAAACAAGCCTCATACCTGTACTCAATGATTATATACACATCTAATTAATTTTTAATTTCGAAAAATTAAAATATTGTAAATTGACTTGATCAATCAATTATACGATTAATCTAAACAATTATTATTAGTAATAATATCACTGTTAAGTAGAGCTCTTGACCAGCATAAATCTTTATTAGATCTATTCCTCTAGGCATCGGACGAATGATAGCTCTGTGCACAGATAGTGTCTCATCATTGATCTCAGCATTTCCCATAATTTAACCGCTAGTGCTCTACAAAAGTTCGTCTGACTCTTCCGTCAGCTAAGCAATCAATCCGTTCCTTTTTGTGTTAAGTCCTGAAGATTTTCTTTTGCTGTACATCAGAGTTCTATCCTGTTGGTTATTTATGAAGGCTTTCCGTTGATTATATGGTGACTGTGGCTTAAAGGTAATAAACTTGAATCGATGTATATGTGCATTGTACGATACTCACGCTAATTTGGTCGACATCTGCTTCCCTCATCTAAATATGACGCTATAGCGTCTATATTTAACTGTAAGTTGTTTGCAAGACAAATTGGATTTGCTTGAATAAGTCGATATTTGCAGATGTTTCATTTGCGCTCCTTGTACCATTCTATCCTGATTCTTTGACCTTGAGCTTGTTGAATAGTAATTGGAGTCATACATTAAATATTAGTAAAAAAATATGTCACTGTAGTATGACCCTATTTGGGGAAACGCATAAGAGTTCAACGTGCCTGAAGACAATTCTTTTGATTTTATTTGACACGAATCCTCGTAATTGTTAAAAAGGGGACTAAGACTATCCTAACAAATTAACCATATCATAAGACGAACGTTTAATGATTAACCGACTCAATTACTTGGTGAGTTGTTTCGTTCTCCGATGCATTATTAAGCAATTGTTTAACATACCAACTAAGCAGGATTGGGAGCATGCGAAGCTAAACGTTGGACCCTTTGTTAATGTGTGTTTTTGCTTTTTATTTATATTTTGCCTTTTATGCTTTGCAAAATATTTTATTTTATTGATATTTCGGTGAACAATTGAATTTTTGTTTTATTGAATGTCATTTAAAGTAGCACCGGCGTAACTTGGGCGTTTTCTCTCTTACGAATGCATACTTTGCCAACCACTTTTATCGCATTTTGAATATACTATAGACAAGACAACAAGTCAAAGCAACGGACTCTACTGCTGCATACCAATTGTCCATCGTGGGTTATTAGTCTGTCTTTTCTTATGGCATATTAAACGTGGTTTTAATTTGAATGCGGCCAGTTTCAAGTCAAGTATATTTAAATTGTTTGCATATTTGGCATCTTACAATTTCAATTCAAATTATTTCAGTTGGTCTTTTTGTGAACTTTTAATGCCATTTGTCGTTTATTTTTAATGTTAACGTATAATTATAAAGTGATTTGTCAACTTAAAAGTAAAGGTTTGCCAACGGATCAGTGAGATTTCAATAAACATTGAAGGTAGAGGAAAAGACCGCTGTGGACGCTCGAGCGTCGTTCAATGGAACGTAGAAGAGTTTGAAATGTAAATATTTTTGTGTCGCCTTCACACAACTGCCCAAAGTCAATTTTAGTACAAACGCCAAGTTTCATTTTCAATCCAACCAATCGCTAAAAGTTGGGTTATACGAGTATTAATAACTAACAATTCTAATTTATTTACATTTGACAGTGGCGTTCTTAATGACTCATAAAATGAAATTAAATTTTTTTAATGATAATATATACACCCATACCCCATAAAATCGTTCAATCGTTTTATATAGAAAAATTGTGTTAAACGAAAAGGACTACAAAGAAGCTTTTCTAATACTAAATTATGATTTTAAATCTGTCTGTAAGCAACGTTGCTTGAACTCAACTTATTCATGACACATAAAAATTTGCTTTAAACATTAACAGATGAACTACAATTTTTTATAAGACAGCACGATATATTCAGATCTTAACTATAACCAGAAATAACTCGAGCGTAGTCAAAGCAAATAATCTTCTACAATTTTTTTTTTAATTTTTAATTTTAAAAACCATGTAAGATCGAAAATGTGTTAAACATATCGCGTAGAACGGGGGATAGAAGTAAATTATGCGCAAATTGATCAATTTAATGGTACTAGGATTTCAAGTACACATACCGCGGGCTTATATATATATATATATATATATATATATATATATATATATATATATATATATATATATATATATATATATATATAGAAGGACAAGAACTATTTTTGCTAATAAAGAAAATTTGTACTCTAAGAATCTTATACGGTTTTAATTCAATTCATTATTTTTATGTCAAAATGTAATTAACTAGTACATCTAATATATATTTAAATATATATTGCAAAATCAAATGTAAAGTATTAAAAAGGGCAAAAACAATAACTACTTTCTTATCTAAGCGTAAAAAAGTCTTTACGGACAATTTAAAAAAAAATTAAGATTTAGCAGTTTATGTGGACACGGGTGGCATTAACTTAACTGATTATGCCCATTATCTCATTCCTCTTACAAATTAAAAAAAAAAAACATATTTCCTTGGTGTTGTCCACTCCTCCAATGTTGCATTTTCAAATTCATTACGACTTATCTAATGCGTTTTATCCACCAGAAATTTACTGACATACATTGTCATTACAGTGTTCGATTCCTGACGAAGACTCTGGGTGTTTCAGCTTTGTGTTTTCTTTACTCTTCTGAATCCAATTTTCCAGCCTCTGTCTATCACACGTATCCCAAATAGACCAAATCTTTCTCCCAAGTGAGCCTACATACTTACATCCGTATGTATGTATGTACTTACATATATTGAATGAACCTAAAAATTTATACAACAAAATAATAGCGAGATCTTCATAAAAATTGTTATTGGGGATATTTTCAAAAGCAATTCTTAAAAAAAATTTTATAAGAAAAATCAAAAGGTGCAAGTCAAATTAAAGTTATTTGTTGTGTTTTTGTACAAAAGTTTTTTAAAACCACTATGTGTCTATTTTTTGTAATACACAAGTAGAAATATAGAATTGAATTCTTGAAATTCTCATTTTATATTTGTGAGTTTAATCGCTTTGGAAACATGATGGATGAAGTCTACTGATGATTTAGTTCGCGCCAATAAAATGCAGGCATTTACACTGATTAGACCACAGCAAACAACAACGATATAAAAAACTTCAGAAAATATCAACCCTTGAAAGACGTGTAACTTGCGCATTGTGAGGCAGGTCGCTGGTATTTCTTGGCTATTTGTTATTTGATTTTGATTCTGCCCCACTGTGTGTAGTAGTGGCCTTAACACGATAATGACGATTATTTCCATAAGATGGTAATCACCAAATAAAATATTTTAGTTGTGATGCATTGCTTTAACAACCTTTTTGTTGTTAAGAGTTCTTACAACTTTTATGTGCTTTTATCACGATTTGTTAATTGAAAATGCAACTTGAACGCAAACTTACTTCAACGCACATCTCTCCCACAATTCTGTATATTTCTTGGCAAAATGCAAAACCAGCCGTTTACATTGGTAGTAACAAGACCCAGATTTGTATAATTTCTTCATACAACTTCAATTGACTGTAATTATACTTGTATAATAAAGCCATTTGTCATTACACCATTCCGAAATCATCTGCTAGAGGAAAGAGCCGTAGTTGTTCTACACTAATTGCACGTTCTTTATAGGACTTTTGTATAGTCGGTGCAGAAACTGTCTGAGATTTCATTGTAAATGTAAGTCGGTGTCAATGTACGTGCGTTTCGGTACATGCAATTCTGCTCCTATTAAATTTAAAATGTTTAGAGAATGAACGAGGAAATTATTATAGATATGAATTTTGGTTTTAAATAGCACCAGCCAAAAGTCCAGATTGCAAGTATGAATGTAAAAGTAATTTGAAACATCATCACAGTCATATTTTGCCAAAGTGTTGAAACCATTGGAAATAACACAAATTGGTACCACTTTCGGATCACATGCTCCAGATCTTCATTATTTTTCAAGCCTCTTGTTTTTACTCAAACGTACATTCATAAGGATGTGTGTGTACATGTGTGTATATACTTATGTAAATTGGTAAATGTAAAAGAGCACGCTTGAGCGGAGATCTGATAAGACGATCGGAGCAATCTTTGATATTAAATACATTGTATAGCGACCGTAAGAAAACTTTTCATTCCATATAAACAATGGAACCGAAGAGCGTCGTTAAGGAGAAGCTAAACATTTTCCATTTTCATATACTCATATACATACTTATGTACATATGAGTGTTTTTTTACATTATTGTAATAGAAAGTAGTTGTTTTGATAATTGTTTTGACAAACATCGCAATATATTTGTGTTTTGGGTCAATAATGTTTTTTCTTTATGTGGAAGATACTAATAATCTATTGATATGGCAGGAACTATTCGAAATGTCAGTGGAACATTAAAATGCATACAGAAATTGCCTTGAATTGGGAGACAACTGACAATATCTCAAACAACAAAAAGCTAAAAGAAATAAAATCCAAGACGGTGGCTGTCTGCTTCGGATCTTGAATAAAATTTATCGTTTTTTCAATTTTACCTTGGTCTTGTTCAAAGAGAATTTCTCGGTAAGAATGTATTTATAAATTTTTTCTGCAATGATATTTGGAAAGACTCCTAGTTTTTTGGGAAAAATAGTGGGAAGAGATCGTTTGAAATTTGATGTACGGCAAGTATTTTTATTCCATTTGATTAATTAAAATTAAAATCCCTTTTACTGAAGAACCATTTGAATACTCCTTGTTTTTGTTGAAGGTTAAAATTTGTATGAAGCAATAACGGCTCAGCAGTAAAAATTTTTATTACATATAAACCCAGTATTTATTTAATATTTAATATAATGAAGTGTTTTTAATTTTTTTAAATTAGTGTTTCGTTTAAAAAATAATAAGACCTGAATTCAAAATTTAATGCTGTTCTTTATGTTTTATTAATATGCATTTATATAGATGTCTTTCGAAGTGTGTATGTAGATCTCAGCTGCCGGCAACTCTTTGTTTCATCATCTGGGCTTAGAATCATGGAAAGGTTTTTTTTGTAGTTGTATGTAGTGCTTCGTTTTGTTTTATTCCCTGTTAAGTAAAATGACAATGATGAGAAGATCAATCAATTGGTAACAGGCGGCAAATGATGTACAAAAGCATTCGTTGCATCAGTGATGAATGTGAAAGAGGAAAAACCAAACGGGTTTAGCAAAACAAAACTCAGCTGAATCTAACTGGAATAAAATGAAGTAAATCGGTCTAGTCTAGTCCTTAAATGGCAAAACAGTAGAATATTTTATAGACATTTAAAACCAATAAACGGTTAAATGGCATGATCATCGTGTGTTGCTGATGAAGATGAGGTCGGTGATATGAAGGAGAGTAATAAGAAATGTCTTCTGGCGTAAAAGTTGTTCAATGCCAAAGAGGTCGCAATTAGAGCAAAATGGAATTGGTTGCAAGATTTGAATCAGTTTAACACGGGACGTTGTGTGTCGTCGTTTAGTGAAAAAATTTAATGTAATCGTTGTAACAATTGTTCTACAGTGTTTTTGATAAATCGCTAACAATTACTTACAAAAGGAATCGCAAAGAACGCATACTTAAATGATTTTAATTTTACATGACATCCTTAAACATTATGGGTTTCGACAGTTTTTAAAGAAGGATGCTTCTCGATACAAACAAGTCCTTAGAGAAAGTTGATCGCGTCTTGAAATTAAGGAACTATTCGTTGTAATTATATTTATTTTGTTGAATGTACATGATTAGTTAAATTTTTTAGATTCAAATATCATATGCATTTTCTGCAAATATTACTTGAAGTTTTAAGTTCGCTGACTTAAACTCATTGTCAGGGATTCAGGTTCAGGCAAATGCTAAGGCATGCTTTTTTGACATGTTCAACACACTTCTTAAGTCCATAAGTTCCTCATTCTAGTTAAAATCAGCATCTACTCCTAAAATATTTTATGCACGTATGTACTGCATGTACATATGTGTGGTAACTGTATATGTGTTAGATAAATAAACTAGCAGCCTTCCCTATTTGGTGGAAATGCGGAGCTGGGTTGTATATTCCATCCATCCATATTGATGAGTCATGCAACACTTCCCATCGCCATTCTTAATTTTTGTTTTGTTGTGTAGCTTCTAAGTTTCATTTCAAACAAACTATTACGATTCGTTTCGAAAGGGTGTCTCTCGATCTGCTCCTGACTTTATTTCGTATCCGCTCAAATTATCTTACTCGTTGATTTCACCTTGCAGCTTTAGATGGTTGGTGGTGGTGTTGCAAATGGCCTTATTAAATTTATACAATCATGATGACGTCTCTAAAATAAAACACATCGCCATACGGCAGCAAGAATTGCAAGGCAAGTAGTCAGTAGCTGATGATCACGTTATTGAATTGACATGCCGATAGTGACGATATCCATTCAAATACAAACAAGTTTGGCTTGTACGCATGTTCGTTCGGCTTTAAAAGAAAAAAAATTAAAGTGTTTACTATTTTTATTTTAATTTTTCAGTTCAATTGGATAATTTTTAATTTTTTGAAAAGTTTTTTTCTATAAGGGTCGTTCTGCGATAGCAATACCCACTCAAGACTTGTAGTTCCCAAACCCCCACTTACACAATTTTCTAAAAATATTTTTCGGTACATTTAACTATTAATATTTCTATATATTAATTTCTTATAATTTTAATTTATTGTATTTAATTTACTTTAAACTTCATCACGAAAAACCACAATTTTCAATGAAAGTTTTAACTTTTTTATATAAAAAGCTCTTAAGCAAGTATATTTGCGATTGTTAAAATATATCATATGATATATGTAATTAATTTGATGAAAAATGTAAAGTTCTGTAAATTTACTAAATATTTTGTTTACATGATATATCTTGTGTATAGTAGCGATTACATACTTGTATAGAATTATTTTTTTTTTATTTATATAAAAGTTTATTCTTATTAACATTCATAACTCAAATAAAAGGAGAAATTTAGTTAAATAATTTTTTTAGTCGACACATTTGCAAATTTAGGCCAACCGATATACAATGTTGGCAAAAATCACTTATTTTTATCTAGATATTCTTATTTTCAAATAAATAAAATTAAGAATTAATTATATTCGAATTCTCTGTGTAAAATATAAAAAAAATAAGTTTCTTTTTATATGCCACATTAAATTAAGCTTGAATAAAAAAAGGATTCTTAATTGTGCGTTGTATATATGCCCGTTTCACTCCTCGAGGGAGCATCGGACCATTTCATTAATGAGATTTACATATAATTCGCTCGGCTTATTAGACCAAAGTGTCCGATCCTGGTGTTGGGGCTGCCAACGTCGTAATTATTCATACAGGATGCGCTAGCAGTGAAAAGCCTTTTTAAATTAAAATAATTATGATATTTGGAGAGCAACTCAGGAAACTAGGTGGCTGCCACATTTCTGGGGCGTTTGTCCTAAACATGAGGATTCAGGTAGCTTCTGAAATAAACTTCTTTTAAATAGTTAAAATAAATATTAGTATTTGCGGTAAGGAATATCAAACACATACTTATTTTTTTGCAAACTAGCGACGATCTCGATGATTATTTTCAGACCACTTGATCCAAAGCTTAAGAAATTTCCACAAGGGGAGAGTCGATTCGCATTTACTTAACTTTTGCATATTTTATTTGAATATGTTTATCATAAATAGTATTTCTAGAGGTTATTTTTGAGAGTAATAGTCGATTTCTTTTGATCCTACAATTTTTTCCAAGCCATTAATAATTCTGTACATCTATAAATGATAAGACTTAATAATTTGTAGACAATTTTTTATAAAGTTGTTGCAAGTACTGAAGCAATGAAACCTGGAGTAGACGGCATGGAAGGTGTTCATAATTGAATGATGTCCAGAGGCATTGAAAGAAAGAACAAAGTTATATAAGTTATTATTGAATATTGGTCTAAAAATTGATGATTAAGTTGAATGTTTTTTTTATTTACTAAAGCAATTAAATTTGACTAGAAATTTAGTTCGTTAGTTTTTCGCAAGCGTGTGTGTTTTCGTGATAGTGATTTTCCTCTACACTAACGTTTCCTAAAGATAAAAAATAAGATCTTCTCATTATGTGCATAGTATTGAGCGTAGAGTTACTCACGATCCCATCTTTAGTTGGCTCCCGTCAGAAAACCAATTCTCATCCACTATTTTTCACTTACAAAATAAAAAACAAATCAAACTTCACAAAAAAGCTGAAATAAGATAAATATAACTTTGTACGAGGATGGGCGACTACAACAATCAGGTCGAGAACAACAACAAACACGGGCTAGGAAGAATAAATGACAACGGTACTCTATTCCCAGAAATGTGCGCTAATTTAATGTGACATGCAGTACACTGTTCCCTTATAAGCGAATACATAAAATTACTTGTATATTTCCCGATTGTACGACCTTAAGCCAGATCGATGATATTGCCATCAACAAATAAAATTAGGAGGCTCTCTCCTGGATGTACATTTTAAGAGAGAATCGGATGCAAGTAGTGACCACCTCCTACTTGTAGTAACAATTAGATTCAAAGTGGCGGCGAAAAAGAAAAAAATGCAGTCGCAGCAGGACAGCCAAGCTCAATTTGAGGTATGCGTACAATATTACAACAATATACTGTCGATAAACCAGTCGATCTAGACTTAAATATTTTCATCTATCAATCCCGTTGGAATTGAAATGGTATTAGCATTCTGCCACACTCCATATCAGAAATATGCGATGTGATGTTCTCAGAAAAATAATAAATCTGCAGGAATCGATTACATTGCCTCAGATATACTCAGTGTAGATCCATGTATAAGCGTTTCATTCCACCTGTCCATCATCAATAACTTCAGGAATATAGGTAAACTGCCTTAAGATCTTAAAGAAAGTTTACTAATCAATATGCCTAAAAAGGGAAATCTTTCCGATCTACTTAGCATGGTCAATAAGGCCATAGCACATATAGTGAATAACAGTATTTCAATTGCGCTCTCACCCGAACTCAGAAAAGAACAAGATGTCTTCAGACCAAATCATACATTGTGGTCCTAATAAATACCCTCAGAATCATTATTGAGCAATCAGTAGAGATGAGAACGCTTTTGTATCTACAGCTTGCAGACTTTCACTAGGATCTAAAGGTGTACTCTCGAAAAAAGTTAGTCTAATTACAAGGGTTCTTACGCCGCAGCTAACACGATGGTCTGACGATTCGTTGGACACAATTATAATAGCTGTGACTCGGGCATCTAACGATATTACTTTGAGCTTCAATAGCCAACTAGAGGATATTGACTACCACTGATTACATATTCTACCAGCAGTTCAGTGTTCAACAAAAACTAAAAGAAGTCCAAGAGTACGAGAAATGAGCTGGTCTTGCAATCAATACCTTCAAAACCAAATTTATGCACATAAACCGCGGGAAGACAACACGTCTTATCTTAGACAACGCACCACTGGAAGAAGTGATCGAATTTAATTATCTCGGTAGCATATTAAAATTAACCGGACGCTCCAGAATAGATATAAATAACCGGATGAAAAAAGCAAGACAGGCATTTGGAACCTTGAACCACGTCTTGAAATCATCACATATTAAACGTAGAATTAACTCCAACGTAAAATCTATATTGCTCAATGCGTGTGAAACATGGAATACATCTGCAAGAGCCATTGGAAGAATCGAGGCATTCGTAATCAGATGCCTTAAGAGAATATTGCGAATTTATTGGCCAAATATACTCCCGAACCAATATCGATACGAAATTTTCAATCTAAAGACAATGGATAGTTAGGGTTAAAAGCAGGAAGTGGCGTTAAATAAGTCATATAATTAGGAAGCCTGAAAGAAATATTGTCAAGGAAGCTCTTCAATGGCACCCACAGGATATCCGATGCAGTGGCAGACCGGCTCAGACGTAGAGAGAAACTGTTATTATTAAGAAATATTTTGAAAAATTTTGTTATAGCCCCATGTTACACCTATAAACTTGGATAATAATAAAATAATTATAAAAATAGGCGAATGAGATAATTGTATGAATTCTAATTATGATACGACGAATGATTCTACATGTTTAGGAATGTGTTACAAATGAATCTTAACTATCGTAATGAAATTGTAAGTGTAGTTGTAGAAAAATGTTACGCAAATGTTACTAATTTTTAAGGACACATGATGTTTCAATGCCAATACATTTAAAAACACTATCACAAGATAAACTTTAGGTTTTTTGTCCTTTCGGGAAATTAAATCTTGACGCATTTCTTACTTGTACAGTTTATATATTCGTATGCACGCACACATGTGCATGCGTATAATTAATTATGCATGTATTATGGGTATTACCACCGAATATGGTAGATTATTACTACTTAAGTATACATGTATTTGATAAATCCTGAAAGCACGTTTAAAGTGTTTTTGCCTAAAAAAAGAAGTAGATTCCACAGTCTACGGCTTGTAGGCTGTGGAATCCGATACATCTTGTATTTTATAAGCACTAGAGTGTGTGTGTGTATGCGTGTGTTCATGTTTATTATTATTTTATTTTTTGCCTTTACATGTATTGTATTATATAAAATCTACCAGTTTTACGCCTTACCTTTGTGTAAGTCATACATACTTATGTATTCTACATTAAACATAAATACATTTTTTATACGAGTATAAATATGATTTATATTTGAAATAATCAATCCACTGTTTGAAATCGTGGGAAAATGATAGATTTCGTGGCGTTTGTCAAACTAAAAAAGGGGAAAGTCGTTGTCGTTGCCGCTGTCGCTGTCGTCATCATCATCAGCAACATCCACATCATCGTCATCGTAATGTGCTTAGATGTTCAAACTATTTTCCTCGATTCGTATGAGACTTTTTTTCTAAAACCATTTAAAACATCATAATGTGTCTAAAATGTTACAAGTTACATGACAACAAACAAACACAATTATTGACTCTAAGCTTGTTGCAATTCGCAGAGTACTTTGTTTTATTGTTGTTTTTCCTTCTGTCCAATGAATGCTTTTAATTGCATATTAGAAGCATTTAGTTCACTCGTATTCGCATTATCGAACAACCGAGCTAACGAATGAATTACATTAAAATTGATGTTTAGTTTAATGAAAATGTGTCTTTGAAAATAATATATTATTCAATGACCGCATTGAGTTTTTTTTTGAAGCATTAGCTGCATACGTATGTACACATCTATATATATATACATGTATATATATATATATATATATATATATATATATATATATATATATATATATATATATGCCTATATGTTTATATACGGTGAAAGCCGCTATAGAATGTTGTCACAAATATCCTTAAAGTTGCCAGAAACACATTTCGAATTTAATTAATTCAGAAGACCGAATACTTCTTCGTTTCGATCTTGACTGACTTCAGTTTTATGACCGATTAGTTCATACTAACTTACTATATAATTCTCTCCACATTTTAAAACTGGAAATTCCTCAAATGATATACTTTTTTATTAAATGCAACCACACAGGATGACTTCAACATTATTCGTATGTATATAATTTTGATATCATTTTTCATTAGTTCCAAAATTGTTCTTTGATTGTGACTCATTTTCATAATTGTCCATATTGACCAAAAACAATTCCATTACATACAAGTATAAATATTTCATCAAATATTGCACAAGATATGAGATCATTGGGTAAATAGTAAGGGAAATAGAAGAGATACCGCAGAAATATAGTATGACCTGTGGATGGGACCCATGCCGACAAATTTCTAAAAATACTCCACTATATAATTTATGACGTCTCTAAGTGTAATAATGTATGTAGGTAAAAACTTTATAATATATTATAGCCAACTATGTTTTATTGATGGCATCACTATGTTTTATTGATGGCATCAGGTGAACATATCTTTCAGTGACATGAGGCACTATCCCAAACAATCTAATGGCTTGTGAATAACAAAACAAATGTTCAAAAGTGACCATCATCCAATTCGAACCTTAACCTGATAGAGTTCGGGTAGTCAACTGTGAGAAGATGCATTAGGAATAAGTCCCAATGATCACTAGCGAAAAAAATTTCGGCTTTCACCACAATTATCTAAGTACAGTGAAACAAATTTTGGTATAAATACGAAATTAATAAAATTTAGTTAATTTTTTAAATTTTGCATAAATCCAGTATTTTGATTAAATTTTTTAAACGAAACTATGACTTCTTACTATGTTGGAAGCAGACTATAGTTCAGTTAAGGACATTAAAAAAGAGATGTTCATAATGACAAGCTTGTGTGAAAATCATTTGGAAGTGAAATAAACTTGAAAAAATTGTTCTTCATAAAAATATGTACATTATCACGACTTCTCCCAAACTTTTACTGTCACAGCAACCTGTTCTCTATATACATACATATATGAACTTAGTGCCATTATTTATTTATATGCTCATAAGGCTGAGGTGGTAAGCCCATTGACTGTTAAAAAAGTCGTGATGGAATAACATCCCCAAGTTCGAGTTCAAATCCAATCGAGAAAAATATCGATAATAAATTGGATTCTGTACAAAAAAACACCTCGAACATGAGCTGAGCTCAAATGAGCACGATCCAAAGAAAAGAACATGAAGCAATAATATTTCATTCTAAAATTATTGGAAAAGATCAAAACTTTCACTAATTCCGCATCACAAGTTTTGGATCTTATTGATTTCCTCTGAAGTTTCCTTTTTTTACGAGGTAATTAGGAGGTAGACTATTAATTAATTTGCTATTTAGTTTAACGAAAATTTTATAGTTCATAAAAACGAATAAAGAACTATGAGTTAATAGACAAAATTGTTGTTATAACTACCCAATGAAAAAATGGTGCATTGGTGCATTTTGTTGACAAAGTTTTAATTTAAAAATGAATCACTTCTACAAAGTTGCGAAAATGGATCTAAAAATATTCTCTTTGTATAGGAAAATGTATTAAATCTTCAACCAATAATCATAAAATTGCTTTCACAAAAGGCACAAGGAATCATGACTACTGGCGAATTTGCACCCCTTACAGATGTTAAACTTTCTGTTAATAGCAAATAAACAATTCTAATTTGTATAAAATTAGTTTCTATGCAAAAAATTCATAAAAAGTTTAATGAGAATAGCTTCCAAATTGGTGAATAGGCACAGACAAAGAGAACATCGTGCAATGACAAACTCATATTGATATCGTTGGAAATGATCGAAGTTTGCACTACTTCTGGACCCCACTCTCCACATTTTTATTACTTTTTTTAAAGGCCTTGAAAAGCTTACAAAAATCAATTGTTTAAACGATTAGATCTGTAGTTTTGATTAAAAGTTTTATTTCTTGTATAATAACTTGGATTTCTTGTTTTACATTCTATTTTGTATTATGTATTTAGCTCAAATTTTGAATTAAATTTTGTTATTAATATTACTTTCTATGAACTAAATATTTAAGTTTTTATGTATTCATCCCACGAAAGTTTCTGCGATATTGCGATTTTGGAATAAGAAATTTTGGAACTCTTAGAATTGTATTCAAGAGCAAAAATTATTTTATATACAACGTAATATTTGCAAAAAAATATTTCAATGAAAGTCGCAACAAACCAAGCATGTCTTTATTGCTATACGCTTGATTAATTTTTACTTCAACTTATTGGAACCTGCAGTTTTAAATATCATCTGAGTTATTTTAAAGTAATTTTGCTCTTACACAAAATTGGTAACTTTTTAATTATGTTTTATTCATAAACACAACATATTTTATTGTTATTGTTGTTGCAGTGTTTTCGTTTCTAATTGAAAATGCTAATCTTATCAAAAGTTGTACATTCATATGAGTATGTATGTCAATTTCATGTTTTTTACGAACTTAATATTATTTCATTTTTAATTAGGATTGTTGTCGAAGTGAGTGTTGTTAAACTAAGAAACAGATTTTGTTTTTTTTATGATTAACTGACTTATGAACATACATACGAGTATATAGAGAAATACATACATTCGATAACTATGGGAATTAAATTAAATCTTTCGCCTCCTATATCATCAAAAAATGCCAATCGAAATCCTTTAGAAAAACTTATTATTGTATTCTCGAATAGTTGCAAAATGTCAATATGAGAAAAAAATTTCAGCTTTAATGTATTAAATTTATTAAGTTGAAATAAAAGTGACTCAAAATGCAAATCGTGTTGATTTTCGCCGTTAATTATTGACTCAAAGCACATACCCACGTACACGTACATGTGTTTGTTTTTGTATTTTCTATCAGGGATGTCACAGGGAAGACATTTTTTCTTCCGAAATTCTCCTCAAATTCTACCAAACATTCAATTCTCCTTACGTCTGAAAAACTATCGGTCTGCACTGCTGAACCGTGAGGAAGGGATAATAAGATTACCAAGCCAATATATAAATGTGCCCAAACACTTCTAAAACGTACCTGTATTTATAATTAGAGCGGCTTTCTATGGGGTTACTGCATTGCCGGGATCAGAGACCGCCAGGTTCAGAAATTTTGAAGGTAAAGTTTTTCTTTAGAAAGAAAGTTTTTGTGCGCAGTAGTTTTAAGCAGATTTTTATTTCTAATTTTATTACTTGAACTATGTATTTTCCACCAGCACTGAATGTGTGAAAACTCAACTAACTTTGTATTGATATAATCGATATTATGGTATATTCTATCAAAAATCTTTCAGTCACAGTATCCAAATTCTTACTCTCTCGATTCGGCTGTTATAAATGACAATTAAGTGATGGAGACTATATAAACAATGATAAAGAAATAAAAATAAGTTCAAAGTTTTTAAACATGAAGGAATCAACATCCACAGTTCGATAGCAACTTTCAGAATCTACGACATCAATATAACATTGATTGCAATTATTATTACTATTACATATATTGTTATTTTATTTACTTACTATCATTAATCGATTTTAAATTTCTTAGCATAGAATATTTAAACGCTAATGAGATTTTAGATTAAGCATAGGCGTAGCTAGACCATCTATGTAAGGGGAAAATAATGTATTTTATTAGAAATTACACAAGAAGGAAAAAAATCTGGTGGGTGTTAAGTTTTCTCTGGGGTTTCTTTGGCCCCTGAGTCAGGTCGATACACGTTAATCAAATAAATATAAAGATCTAATTATTGTAAAAACTCATAAGCCTGTTAGCAGATGTTTTTAGTATTTCAAAACTTAAAGCACTACAATTTGTTTTCAAATCTAAATTTTAACTCATCAAACACGCACCTAAGTGTTTTTCGCTTAAACTTCCTATTTAGACGATCGTTGGAACATCTTATAGGTGAACCGAACATTTTTTTCAACTTTTTATTCTACATAATTTGAAGTTTTTTGTGATACGCTTTAGCATTTTTTATGCCGTACTTCGCAGGCATGAGATAATGTCGGATGCATGTGCATATTGTACAATCATAGTTTATTCTTGACGTTAAGTTTTGATATTCCGTTTAAAAGAGCTTTGGCACATGTGTATCATATATATTCTTTAAAGGTTAACCTTTTGTCCAAAATAATTCCCAGGTACTTTGTAAAGGAATTATATTAGGATTAATTATAATGGGGGCACAATGTACTCTCTCAGGTGATTAACACAAGGATATACAATTTCTTGTATTTTGTCATGGTTGACTTTAATTTTGCATTTGTTTAAATAATTCTAAGAATTCTTTAGACCTCAAATCACTTTTTAATAGCATTAGAGTCCCTCGCATAGAAAGTAGTCAAAACACTATCTAGTGATTTTAAAATCATTTATAAAAATGGAGTATGATGTTGAAAATAAGACTGAGCCTTGAGGTACTCCGAATCCTTCTTTATGTAGATGTACCTCTCTCCAGCATTACTTGAATCAATCTGTCTCAAAAAACTTTTTTAATTCGTTGAGTCTAAAAAATAATCTGCTATGACAAATGGAATCAAAACTTATCCAATAGCCAAGAATGTAATTCTTGGGGCCTTTCCGCGTATTTTATTTCTATATTTACAGCCCGTTTTATTTGGTGAACTATCCATTGAACGTTCACGTTTAAAGCCAAACTGCTGTTTAAAATAAAATGGAACTCAGTAAAATCTTTAAATTTACTTGATTTAAAAGTTGGGTTTTGATTCTAGAAGCATTTTTTTACTTGTATCAACCATTTCTATTTTTCCTTCTGAATCCTCGTTGATTGTTGCAAAATCTGTAGCACTTCTATAACTTGAGCGTATCTCTAACTGAAAACTTCTACAGCTTACAAAATTATTGCGAATGTTTAACTCCGTTCATCCATACTAATTTGACACCCAGAAAAGTACGTTCTATGGAAAATATATGCCGCGAAAGACCACATATACGTATCAATTGAAATTTTGCGCTTTATCTCTCGTAAAGCTCTTTCTCTGAAATAAGTATGTTGAACGGAAGAAAATAAGCGCCTAAGCTTGATTTTAGTTCCTGGAATTGCATTTATTGATTCTACATCGTTTTGTTGGTCTGCGTCGTACTGATATGAAATATGTTCTAGTTCTTATAATTTTTTGTTGAGATCCATTTTACCAGTGAATAGAGTCATTTGTTCTCAACTGAAAGGCAGTAGTTTCGATGTTTCGATGTTAGTTTTTGAATCTGTCGCTGTTATTTTAACTATTAAATGTTAAAGAAACGTATCAAAATATTAAAAGTTGAAATAAAACAGAGAAAAAGATTTCGGTATTAGTGTTCGTAAAATATTGAAGCTATTGAAACGTTTTAAGTCATTTAAAGAATTCTGCATATATTTCGCCAGGAGTCTAGGAAGCTCTCGAGAAATTGATTTGCTATTACCGGGAAATCTGTACATTTTACTTGGTGCATACAATAAATAGCATTATTCCCAATGGCAAAAAATATAACTAATATAACTAATCTTTTAGTGCCAATTTAATACACTTTTCTGACATAAAGATAATACATTTTTTACTAGCCATCACTTTTCTGATATTGTACTCAACGGTCCAATCTTAAATTTCACATTGAATTATAAAGTGATTAATATGACTGAAAGTCGCATTAACTTTTTTGGCTCCAGCTCTATTTGAGGAGGTTCATTTGTGTTCTTATCTCGTGATTCTGCATATAATAAATTGACTTTGAACACCTTAAATTGTTCGTCAGAAGTTTTTCATTTATTTGTTTCATATTGGAATTGTTATTTGATTTAAAAGTCTTTTTTAAGCAGAGAATGAGATTTGATTTCAATAATTATTTTTTGGTTAAATAGGCATTTTGATGCAATAATTGTTATTTTTACCTTTCTATTTGACTCTGAATGTGGCTAGTTTGCATTCTTGCACATCCGCAAAGCCACATTTACATCATTTATATGAATCTATAAAGAGAAATTCAAAGTTAATAAATGTATAGTTTACATTTGAAATTGATACATTAAATAATATTTTACGCGATGTTGGAAAAATTATCCACATACATACACACGTACATATGTTAATTATTTTCATTTATTTTCCTTCCTTTTCGTTATTTGAAATGTATTTTTGGTGTCGGTTTGCCATTTTTTAAACATGTTTCTTTATTGAGAGTAAATCTGAAACTGAGACCTTTTTATTTCCAATGCAACTCATGTAGCAACCCTTTGAAAATGTTTGCAAACACCTCTTAAGGGATGAGTTTTTTATTGGGCCGTTTCCAAAAAAGGGGTAAAATTAATTTAAATACTAAAAAATTATTTAGTACTGGAAACAGAAAAGTATTTTTAATGCACTGCACAAAATATGTGGTCAAAATGAAGATTCGGATTAGACAAATAGTGAAAAAAGCACTAAATAATGTAGACGCGAATTCATTGTAAGCAAATATTGATGAAAAGATTAAGCTGGCTCTCCTCCATCGTACGAGTAAATCAAGTTGTTTAGGAATTAAAAATTTGTTCAGTATCAATTAATTAAAGCAAAATGATCTGCCTATTTATTTGGTACCAAGTCCCAGACGCATTAGATTACCAATAAATCATCAGTTTGTTGGTTAAACATTTGTAGAACAATCTGCCAATTATAAAACCACAAAGCAAAAATAACAAATCTGCAGATACGAGTAGATGTGTAGATCTGCATGTGTGCAACATGCCACATGAGAATTCATACGACATGAGATTAGATATTAAATGTTGATGATGAACATTTGATAAATTATGAAAACATAAAATTTATTTACAAATTTTTGTAAAGCAGAATTCAAATAGTAAAAGAATAATGGGAAAATGATGGGAAATTCAAAATTTTTTAATGAACAGTAAAACTCATTTATTGCAGACTACGCTTTTATTACATATTAAAAATTATAATATAATCATACAGATTTGTTTTAGTTTCGATTTGAGTACCTCTCTATATCACTACTACCAATTATTTAATTTATAGAATATATGGCGGGTGATAGATGTGCTCGGCACTTTCTACCCAATGGCTCATCCAAAAAGCACTTCACACTTTTTGCTAAATCACATCAGGCTTTTTATTAAATCATAAGATATGAACAGTGCATCTAACTACAGATCACGGCAATAATTCCAGCGAATAAAAGATACACAAACGATGGTACTATTTTGAACATCAAAGCTATTCTAATCGTGTCCTATTTTTGTTGCCAAATAATGTAAAATATGTTTCCAATACCATCAATTTAATCAATTTGGTATTACTTCAATTGCTCTCAGTAACAAAAAAACTTCTATTCAAATACACTTTACAGTACCCCATTAAATCCTTTTGTTTAGAAGTAATTCTGTCCCAATCACAATAATTTCTGTGCAAAATAATGTTGGTATTATACTTTTCTTAAGTATCTCTAAAGTACTGAATGAAAAATATATTTCATTTATTATAATATGTAATTTTACATCTATTGAAGCCTTCTGCACACATTATTAAAAGAAATTTCCGGTGTCCCTGGACAAACTTCGGCAACAGTGCAAGCAACAGTGTGGAATATATGGCTTCTAAAAATATTTTTCTTATATATTTATGATATTGTAGCCAGTTCCTAGAACCTTCCACTATGTATGTGGTAAGATAAAGCAAGTAAATGCATGCATTACAAGAAATTCTCACTGGCAATGCACTATTGGCCGTTTAAATAAATATTTGCTAAGCATCATCGGCTCTAATGGAGTCGTAACTAATTTAAAACAAGCTCTTCATGAACTACGATATTCTGCTGCTCATTTTATTTTTTGTTTGGTTAAAATAACAGATGCAGTGCAGATATTGGTTTATAAATAAAAAAAGGATGTGGATTGTTTGAAAGAGTGCAATAACGACTTTTTCACTCATACAAGCATCTATAGATGCATACCACATACGTTTGTATGAAGGATGTATATGCCCTGGCTTGCAAGAGTGCGATAATTAATCCTGTATGAGGGGGAATATATATAGCACCACCCAGTAAAAAAGGACTACCAAAAAGTCATTAAAAAATCTGAGATTGGTATTTGTAAGAAGTGCAAAATCGGATCATCCCCATATTATACACCTTCCCAGTTTCTATGTAATTGCTGAAGAGATGGGAGCTGTTCCGAAATCTATTTCTTGCAAAGTGAAATCAGAGATATATACCATATACCTACATTTTGTAGCCGTTTAATTAATTATATTGATATAATATAACCATTTAAATATTTAATAAAGCAACTTTTTTACACCACTGCGTTATGCACTTTTGCGATCAGCAAACTAAAATGAACATAATACGACAAAAAGAAAACATTTTCAAGCGTTCAATGCCATCCTGTTGCATTCATTGACAATTGTTTTCTCAAGATTTTTCTTAGGAACTCTCTTTGTACTTCTTTGTTCTGTTGTATTTACTTTTCATTCTCTTGCTATATTTCAGTTGATGAAAAAATATAGTGGTTGACACTAACTTTAGTGACTAGAGCACTAATCACATAGACAGCATACCGACCACAATCTGTCAAAAATAAAATAGACGTAATTATAGGAAGACGATTATTTTGACGCCATCACAACCGCATGGCTACGACCAACGTTATCGCTGTTGCCAATTAAAGCCAATGATATTTTCGTTAACGGCAACGAACAGATCTAGTGCTGGAAATATAATTTTAAAAAAATTAGAAATACATACTTATATGAGATACCAAAAATATTTTATTTTATTTAACAAAAGAAAAAATTCAAATCTTAAAATTTGCATTACCAATCAGGAGGTTGTAAACAAACGTATTGATTTGTTTGTACATTTTTACATGATATAAGTGCATTTTGATATGTTTGAAAGTGGAACCACTCAAATATGTGTCTCTACAACAAACAGCTCTCATGTCGTTTTCATTATAATTATGTAGCTGGCTACAAGGCGACAAATGCACCCAACGCCATTTGTAGCAATGTACTAAAACCAAAATCATTAAATTTAGCATTACATACCTACTCGTATATTTGAATCATAAAAATCATGTATATAAAGATAAATTCAGACCCTAATTATCTCTTATTTATTTTTATTATTATTTCCCAGGTTTTGGGGAAACTTTAAATATCGCAATATATTACAAAACCAAGAGTATCATTTTTATTCATTTGCTTCAAAACTCTATAAAATTCTTTTTTGAATATGAAATTTCTGTTTAATTATAGATGATAAAGACTTATGAAAACTGTTAGATCTTCTTCAAATATAAAACTTTTGTTTAGAATTCTCTGACTTTATCGCCTTTAGAGGTGACAAAAAGAATTTTACCAAATGGGTTCATTACAATTACTTCATGATAAAGTGAAAGTGTCGGATCAATTGAACTCCATGTATTTAAGTTCTATCGTAGTTTCCAAGTTCATTTAAAGTATCACAAGCCATGCGCACACGAGCAGCGAACTTTAGTTTTAAAATTCAATAAATATTTTAATTGGAACCATTTGTGATATTGTGAATTGAAAAATGTGACCATGACTAATTTTCATCAATTTGAATAAAAATTTGTACAATAATTGCAGTTGGTTTTAATTTATTGAATAAATAAACGATCGATGAGTGACCAAATAATTGTTTGAAAAAAATCGCATTCCTCACTGTAATTTCAATACCATTTAAATTTACTCAAAAACATTTTTTTAAATAAATCTACCAAACGAAAAATCAATAAATGCAAAAATAAAATAATTATAATTGCAACAGCATTGTGCAATTTCAATCAATGCAGGTGACAAAACTAACGAGAATTCGACTGACTGGCTGGCTGGACGATCGACTTTTCAATATAAATATTGCGATTTTATTTTGTCTCACTTAACATATAAAATTTAATATTAACGATCGTATATGGTAATGACCATAATTGTTTACTATAAAATATGTGCGACTACAGATTTGTATTAAATTAAGTTAAGGCAATTAAACTTTTTCAAGTTTATTCAGTTTTTTTGATAATTTCCTTTTTCCAATTGTTAGCGAAATTGCGTCAACCCAACAGATTTGCTTATGCTTCTCTTTTCGGAGACCCATTTCAGTGAGACTAAACGCCATTTAAACTTCAATATGGTTACTTTGGGTTTTTTCTCCTCGTTCATTTTTATAGGAACTAGTCGTTGTTTTTCCTTTAAGCTGTCAATCAAAATGCAAATGACAATCGTGTCAGCTCTCAAATCACCATAAGTCAATTACATCGTTTATATTAACATTATTAAACTTGTTCACATTTTATCTATGGATTTGAATACGTACATATGTATGTTTGTATATGTGTTTACTTTTATGTGCATGAATATCTGTTTGAATGTATGTAAATGAATTATTCAAAAATCGTGTATCCCTTTACATCCAAAATATAATCATACTCGTATGTCCCTATACGGCATTGAAGATTGTTGTTTGATGAATTCTTAGATAAGAATTCATTCGTATGTACATATACATATATGCGAGTATGTATGTATGTACACGTTTATTAATTATATTCTTTTTTTTCCAAAGCGATTGTATATTATCACATTGATTGCCTGTGTGTGTGAGTGTTTTAAATTAACAATGAGCTGTTTAGAACACTCTATACAACTTTATGTCAAATTGACATTTTAGTGGAAATGCCACAATAATAGACAGGTGTCAGTCATTAAATAAACAACAAACACTCGACAAAAAAACTCGTATCAACGAAGCTGTTTAAGTTAAAAATCAAACAAATTAGTTGTTATTCCTATAGAATATACTATATATATATATATATATATATATATATATATATATATATATATATATATATATATATATATATATATATATATATATATATATATATATATATATTACATTTTGTTTAAATTTGCAATTTAAATTATTTTTTGCGCATACGAATTCTTTTCTATGAATCAAATTTCAAATAGAATTTTATTATGCGTCATTCGATGACACCAATAAAGTATTGTCGCTTACAAAGATGACAATTTAAATAATTGGTTGCTGGAAATGTTTAAATGAAATGCAGTATGTATGTACATACATACATACTTAAGAATGCATTCATATGTATTTGAATATATATTTTCAAATAAATCAATCAAAGCCACAGCAATATTTGTTTAGAACCATTTCTGAATCCCTACTAATATTTTTGACTTTCTATTTCCGTCTTTTCTTATAATGCAACACTGGTCTTGGGAAGGAAATACCAATTCAGTGACTCGCTTAGAACAATTCTAGTTCTAAAAAAGGGCTTGACATTCCAATATTTTAAATGCAGATTCAAGTTCATTAATAAAAAAACTTACCCCTTTGAATTGCGTACCCGTAATTTATCTCTTGACAAATATGTATGTATGTGAGGGAAATGTTCCTATTTTTCAACAGAATAAAGGGTTAAATAAATGGTAAAAAATTGATGAAGGGGTGGTTAAATATACTCCTCATCATTTGTAAAAATATTCATTTTATTTTGTTGGTTTAAATTTTTGGTGCGCATATTCAAATTAGGAAATTCTACTGGAAGTGTTTGGAAATGAGTGAATTGTCTTATTTGCATGCTAATGGTGAACTAAATAGTATAAAAGGACCGTTTTAAGTGAAAAGTAAAACATTTCCGGTTTGAACGCATTTAACCTCACATTATTGAGAGCGCACGTAACTAAATACTTCCAAGATTTATTAGCGCAAAATATTTATTATTAAACTGTGAATTATCAAATATTGGAATAATATTCTTCAATTGAATACACAACTGTGAATTAGATTATTTTTTTATCTTTCGGATCAAAAATTTATGCATGCAAAATAATTTTAAAATACTCGTAAGTAACTCCTTGGAAATTATACTATTTCGCGGATATTCGCTTTTACAGTAGACTTGCGGTCTTACGTTAACCCAAGATATCAGGTTAGAATTAGGTAAAGTGTCTGTGTGACTGAATCGGCAAATTTGAAACGGGCATGTTTATAGTTTTTTTTATCAAATTTTTTAAAGTAAAAAATATGTGCAAATACTTTGCTATTGCTGTGGGAAAATTTACAACTTTGGTATTAATTCTACTGTTTAAATCATGACGTATACAAGATTTTGAAGAATAATAATTCATAAAGTTCGTCACTCAATTTTTCTTATCATATTAACTATCTGTCATTTATGCAAATTGCTATATCACTCCCAGCATGGCGATTGTTTATATTGTTCCCATATCATTTGCTCATAATTGGCATATTGCAAGAATTTGCAAATTTAGTTTCATGTCGCAAAAATAGTTTAATGGCATTTCTCACATATTGGAAGTGAATAATAAATTTAAATTTTGTATATATATTTGTTCCACTGTAAATATGCCATCCATGATATTAAAAGTAACTTGCACCAGTATTAATTTTTCATTCCTTAGACTTGTCCATAAAATTGCAATTGTCACGACTTTCAGGACAAAGTTTTTATTTTACGAGTACTCTTGTTCTAAAAGTAAAACTTAAAGGATATAAATTTGAAGTTATATACTCGCTCAACGAAAAAACATTCCTTGCACATTCATCCACACATTCTTTTTGCTCACGAGAGTTCAAAGCGAGAAATATATGTAAAAAGCTTACAAGTGTTTTCGCACAAATAAGTTTCGTCAATGAAATTCACGAAATGTATTTAGGGCCCTGTAAATTTTTCTCCGGCAAATACTATTCCGAAATGCAAAAATTATTTTAGATGATACATATATATGCATATCGGCAAATACGAGTATAAAAGCAAGGTAGAGGATTACCCATTCGAAAGATAGTGTCGAAAAATAAGGACATCTCAAAGGCGAAAAATTGCTAATTATGCCTGTACATAACAGATTGTACAGACTACTATGGCAAGATATTGCACTGGCAAAAACCGAACGAAGGAAGGCTGGAATGAGAAGTCGGTTCTGTCGTTATTATATTCCTGCTTCAATTACAAAACGAAATGGAGGCGTTATTATTTATTTGACATTTTAAATGGGGGCTGTATTATTTATGATTACTGGGCAGTAAAACAGAATGACATATAGAAACATTGGATTTATTTCCTTCTTTCTTGTTTTCTTGAAAATATCAGTGGATAAAATATTAAATAATAACAAAAATATTTCTTAGGAATTTTAAAAGAACAATTTTTATCGTTAACACATTCGTATAATATTAATTATCAAATTCTATTTGTGTTGGTTTAGGACGGCATGCAACAACACACAGGATACCCCTCCATAAAAGAAATATGAAATAAATTTCTAAGTATTATGGCGTCATCTCATATGCAATAATATGCAAATTTCAAATATTAAATAAGGACCCAACGAGATGAAATAACAACCCCACCCAAAACTTAATATAACAACATTATCAAAGGTTTTTTTATATAAGTATACGCCAATACCGCAATTTCAGAAATGAAATAAGACCCCAATATTTCAAATTCTGAAAAAATATATGTACTATATTTTCAGTTAATCAAAGAAATTTGGCTTTAATTGAGGAGTGTAATATTTAGGATGTCATTTCATTTGAAATAACGCCTCAAAAGTAAAAATTATATGCAAATCCCAAAATTTAAGTACAATTCCAAAAATCTTTATTATCCTCTGTGATTTTACATGTGATTCTATATAACTTTTATTTGAGATGTTAAGTTCTGTGGCGTATTTGTGTTGGTCAAACTTAAAATTTAGTTGGTCTGGCTAAAGCTCGAGTCTTGAATTTGACATTCTGATCAATATTTTTTTCATATTAATTTTTAAGGAAGAAAATGCCAATTACTACACTCACATACTCTTTTCGATTGTAGCTACAGTCCTATTATCAGTGTTCATGTGTCAGTTTTTATTACTTTTCAGGTGAGGAGAATGGGAGACAAAACTTATATTTATATAAAACTTCTAGTCTACATGCCTAATTTCAGACTATGCAAATATCCAATCCCTTTGCCAAACTTTAGTCTTCTAGGGACTTCGGAATCACTGTAGAATTTTTATTCGATTTTTCGTTTTTGAATTCATGAAGTTTTTCCTAATATAAATCGATTCCTAAGGACTAAGTTCCAATAAATAAAAGAAACATTTCACTTTTTGTATTCTTTCTTCATACGTGAATGTGAATATCAACCATCAAAAAAAGTTGTAAAAAACAGACACCTGAACGCTACTGATGGTGCGGTGCAACAATCAAAAAAGGTACTATTCCGTTCTGCTAGTATTATAATTACTTTCTCTTTACTTCTTCCAAAATATAAAATAGTTTAAAATTATTCTTGATCTGAATGTCAAATTCAGGTCTTGAGCTTGGACTAGATTCAATCTTTACTTGTAAATACATATCTATCTACGTAAGGCATGTAATTCTGAGCCCCATTCTTATATTTAACTTGAAGTGTATTCTCCTTGTTAGTGTTGCGTTAATTGCTGTTTCTGCTCTATCATTTATAGTATAAGTTATGAAACCGTGTTTCATCAACCATTAAGTAGTAGTGAAGCAATTCATCAGGAACATGACGTAAAGTTCCAAGGACGCAAGAGAATCAGTTGCAAGATTCTCGTTTATTCTCGATTATGCACGCATGCGGCTATCATCTTATCGATAACGATCGAATAAAAAACTCAAACGCAAAGTTCCACAAAAGGATTTAATTAATATATACTAATTTGCCCACATGTACATACGTACATATATTACACTGCAATTAAGTGTTGCAATTAAACAAAAATCGCTGTTGTGCTAACAGACGGTTTCTGTATTGTGTTACAATACAATTTTTGAAAATAAGTGCGTCCTGTTGGAAGCACATAATTTTCATTTCGTTTTCAGATTGATTACTTGGCTGAATGATTGTTGCAATTGAATATTGCTTCCGTAAGCAGAGCTCTACATAAGAGAAGAAGATAAGGAAACAAAATTTAGTTTTTTTTATATTTTTGTCTAAAAAAGTATAAAATTTAATTATTCGCATATTCAGTGAGTTTTTACGTGACTGCGCAGTCGCATAATTTGCTTAAAAAGCTCATTTTTTTACTGTAAATATATAAAAAAACAAATATAACTCTATTTCTTCAAATTTTTTAAATTTAATTTTTCTTATATGGTTCTTTGCTTATTTACTCTGATCTTCACTTGTCCAAATCCCAAAACAAACTAATTGTGCTGTAGGGACAATGTTTACTCAATTACCCTTTCCAGATAGCATACCGATCTGTCGAGGCAGTTGTACTTCATCCTCTACATTAATTGTTCTTAATCTATCTTGCAACCTCCTAGTGTCCCATTGTCGAAGAATCCGAAAAGTTCCGGTCCCGCTATTTTGCGTTTTAGAGTTGCGACTTAATCAATCCTTATTCTGCGAAAATTTGGGCTTGTTATTGGGCTCGTTATTAGGAATCGATTTTTTAACTTTATGTCTCTATAAAAAAACTGAACAAGAGAAACAAGTGAACACAAACACAAGCAGAATTCAAGAATGTGTTGCATCACTTTGGAAACCGATGTAAATACTCATCAGATTGTTTTTTAATGAAATTTTTAGTTGCATCTTCAAGTATTCGCATCTGAAGTCCCTAAATCTATCAAAGAATAATTATAGTTTTCATGGGTATTCACGTCGTCTTATATGGAACTGATATTACGAGAATGGAGCCAGTGATTTTGCCAAAAGCGGAATTTGGCTCTACTACTAGGTTCTTGTAATCACCCCTTTATCGTGAATAAAAGGCGAGCAAAATGTTGACGTGAATTATTTCCCATGAACAGAAAATGGTGAAAAATTCAACAAAATAATACAAAAAGAAGATAACAATACAAAAGAAAACAGATCTCACGTGAAATTTCATTAATAAAGGTAAATAATATTACAAACATATCGCTCCTTTAATGCAACGTAGACATTTTGCAAAATCCGATTAAAGCTTCTGAGGTATAGGCTTCCATATCGAAACTCTTCGGCATAACTTTTGATTTCTTTTACACATATTTAAGGGATATTAAGGATTACTCTTTCCTTAGTGGCTTAAGAATTTTGAGTATTTTAGATATGCCTCTGTTGCATTTAAGGATAGCTTAATTTAAAAGACTAGTGAATATATCTTTGCCCACTGAACTTTTTATATTTGTAAGTTCAGGCATTACGGTATTGCTTTGCTATTTTCTTTTGGACTCTAGTAACTCTTTAGACCGTTTCATTATAGCTAACAGAGTCTCTCCATATATATATATAGTAGAATCTGCCGCTGGATGGAACTTGATATTGAAATTGGCTAATCATCAACAATTTTTTAGTTAAACGTATTTGTAATTTATACTGTGTTTTTAACACTACGAACAAATCTCGAACCTTCTCTGTAAGTTATCTGATGTCGTTAAAACAGCAAAGATGTCAAAACACGTAAAAGCATTGTATGAAGGGCATGTCTGAAAATATCATGATATTTTGAAATTTTATTCAAAATGCACTGGCGGAGTTCGTTATATCATTCCTCCTTTGAAAAGGAATTCGAAACTTATGCACTGTGGAGATTAAGGACGGATTATTGGACAAAACTATTTACATAAATTCATACATACATATGTACACACACACACACACACACACACACACACACACACACACATATATATATATATATATATATATATATATATATATATATATATATATATATATATATGTATATGTATGTATGTATGTGTGTGTGTGTGTGTGTGTGTGTGTTTGTCTGTGTGTGTGTAAATGAAAAATTTACTGTTATGCATAATAAATTTAGCAATTTAAACACATATGTATGCTAAAGGTTTAATTAAAACTTGTTGCATTTTCCTATGTGAATAAATGCTTATGTATTCGTATGCATCTCCTCATTAAATTTATTTATATGATTTACAATCCAAAAAAATGAAAATAAAATATAAGACTCAATTTGGTTGGTTGCATTTTGCGTACAGTTTAATAAATGAATAACAAAAGCTGCAATCAAACCTAATGCAGACGGATAAATGTACTTTCAAACAGTAGCTGCAGTGGAAGTATCATTAGCAAGTAAATCGTCTTACCAAAATTCAGCAAAAATTCATAAGTTGTTTGTTTGTGTGTGATCTTTTTACTAATGATATTAATAACACTAATTAGCTGCATAGTCTCATGGCATAAAATAGCACTTAAGAAAATTTCCACTAAATTGCAAACAAAATGGTAATTTTGGTAGATAATTTTCAATTTCTGCAAATGCATACGTGTTGTTGCAAAAAGTTTTTAGTCATCATCATTTCGCCAATTCGCGTATTTTCTTAGTGACGAGTAGTGGGTGTATGAAAGTCTGTAATGGCGTTTGTAACATCGAATTCGAATATAGAAAGCGAGATGTTTATTAAATTGAAACAAGCTGTAAAGCAATTAAATTTTTCTTGATTGCTGCCAAGAAACCGTCGTACATCTTTTGAATTATGCAAATTTTGGAAATATTTCTAAAGCTTCCAAAGTAGCTAAAATAATCAATAGGTTGTATAGAGTATTTTCAAGTTCGTTAATGCCACTTCATTAAAAAAGTAGCTGCAATTTCAAGTAGAAACCGCATGTGGCGACGCTCAGGCAAAAAACAAAAACAATGGCAATTAAGTTTTGTTGCAATCATTGCACAAAATGCATATGCACACATCTATTATTTTTATTACATTTTTATTCTGCTTAAAACATTTTTAAAATTTTTAAACTCATTTATTTTGTATAATTACTGAGTTGAGATTATTTTGGATACGATTACATGCATTTGCCACTCTGTTTATATCGCATAATCTTTTTACTTCTTTGTGTGGCATGAATAACTGGTTGACTGTGTGATTGTATGATTTAAGGAATGATATATGAATACGACTGACACGCAAATTTGCATTTTGGTATCTTAGTTGCTATTGCTGGGATGTGCTGTTTCCGAATACTTTCTCAAATGCAAATATAATACTATTATTAACATATTTAGTCAGTACGTAAAATGTAACTACATATATAACACGTATGAAAACATCACTGAATGCATATATTGGTATGTACATGTCCACATGCGCTACCAATTTCATATAAATCTATATACATCCATATTTTAGTCCTTAAGACCGGTGCGTCAAATATACGAATATTTTGTATTTTCCATATTCTTTTAAAATCATAATTGAATCACTATTGCATATCTACCACAAATAAAGAAAAACTTTAAGCCAATAAAATATGTTAAAAAGTTTTTAAGGACAAATTATTTCTTTCGTTGTGAATATTTCCCGTTATTGAAATTGTAGCGTATCTCTGAGGAGAAATTGTGTGTCTATATTGTTTCGTACGAATATATATCGAGCCTTTGGTGCAATAACGTAGTAATTCAAAAAAGCTTGTTTTGCAGAAATTGAGTTTAAAGTTTTGAATTTACACACAACTTAATGGTAAAAGAAAATTCGATTCTTTTCTCAAGAGCTGAGTACACAAGATATTTTTATGAAAATTTTACAGAATATAAAAAACGACAAGGCGAATAATTTCGTAATATAACCTTAAAAAATTCAAATTTTGAGTTACTACGGTATTGCACCAAAGGCTCGATATATATATATATATATATATATATATATATATATATATATATATATATATATATATATATATATATATACATATATATATATATATATATATTATATATATATATATATATATATATATATACATATATATATATATATATATATATATATATATATATATATACATATATATATATATATATATATATATATACATATACATATATATATATATATATATATATATATATATATATATATATATATATACATATATATATATATATATATATATATATATATATATACATATATATATATATATATATATATATATATATATATATATATATATATATATATATATATATATATATATACATATATATATATATATATATATATATATATATATATATATATATATATACATATACATATATATATATATATATATATATATATATTATATATATATATATATATATATATATATATATACATATATATATACAGTAGAGGCTCGAAAAAGTTAAGTAGTTTGTTATAGGGGTGCTTAACTTTTCCGAATTCTTAACTTTTCCGTGATATGAAAAATGCATATGTTTATACGCGTATTTATACATTGTATATATTATTAATGTGTATTTAATACACATGTATATATGTATGTATGCAAATGTATTAATTTTTAGCTTTTAAAATAGGATCACTTAGTGGACAGTTTCTTTCACGTTGATATATGTATGTAAGAACCATCATTTGTACAGCTGCTTCTCCAAATTCACGAATTCTGCCTTATGTATAGTCTTTCTCTTAATTTCGTCACATGTACCTGACACTGCAACATAAATGTTTGCTTTATTTCTTTTAAATTTAGAATTGAAGATTCAGAATCGTGAAAATCCATGGCCAATCGATTAGCCAAAAACGCCTTCATCTAATTTTTTTTAAATCTTGCATTTTTCGGCAACTGATAACCTTTTTTGCTTACGTGCTGCTGATATTGTTACGATCAAAAGAAAACTAATAACTGATGCAAAAAAAGTATGAAACATTACGTACGAATGTAAAGAATTTTATAACGGTAAATGACGAATGTGTTGAATTTTTTTATGATACCCATGTACTTATATAGTAATACATATATTAATGCGATAATCGACATATGTATGTATGTATAAGAATTCAAAATGATGTTAAAAATATAAAAATTAAATAAAAACAAAAATTACTCAAAAAAGTTAAGAAGCACTTAACTTTTTAGAGTTCCGTATGGTGACAGAAAGCTGCTTAACTTTTCCGTATTCTTAACTTTTGCGCGTCTTAACTTTTATGAGCCTCCACTGTATATATATATATATATATATATATATATATATATATATATATATATACATACATATATATATATATATATATATATATATATATATATATATATATATATATATATATATATATACATATATATATATATATATATATATATATATATATATATATATACATATATATATATATATATATATATATATATATATATATATATATATATATATATATATACATATATATATATATATATATATATATATATACATATATATATATATATATATATATATATATATATATATATATATATATATATATATATATACATATATATATATATATATATATATATATATACATATATATATATATATATATATATATATATATATATGTATGTATATATATATATATATATATATATATATATATATGTATATATATATATATATATATATATATATATATATATGTATATATATATATATATATATATATATATATATATATATATATATATATATGTATATATATATATATATATATGTATATATATATATATATATATATATATATATATATATATATATATATATACATACATATATATATATATATATATATATATATATATATATATATATATATATATATATATATATATATATGTATATATATATATATATATATATATATATATATATATATATATATATATGTATTAATATATATATATATATATATATATATATGTATATATATATATATATATATATATATATATATATATATATATATATATATATATATATATATATATATATATATAAAGCTATATTGCATTCAAATGAAACATCTAAAGTTGAGTATCTCTCTTCTTTCTTCCAAACGTTTTCATTCAAGTGTTTTCGTGCGTGGGTGCAATTTAAATTTTCCTCTTGTTTTATTATGTTTTTCCACGTCGCTTTATTTATTTTTGTAATTTTTTTTTCTCGGAATTTGAAAGTTAAAAAACAAGATGCAGTTAAAAACGAATCAAAAAAATTTATTAAGCGTAAGTTTACAGCCAGAATAATATTTTTCAATAATTAATTAAATTAAAATATACGATTTTTAAGCTGGGCCTGAAAACATATTAAAAGCAAAATCAAGTAAAATGGTGTTTTGAAGTGTTATATCTACATTAATCTTATTTTAACTACATTGAACAGATTAGAAATACAAAATGGCATTATCAAGTGCAATAAATTTCGTTTACATTGTTCTTTAGAAAAATTAAACTGCGTTTCAAATCAGGCCATTTAAAATGCAAAAAAGTTAAAACACAAAAATTATGAATTGATCAAAACGTATATTGCAAATGTGGAAAATTTGAAAAAGCCGTAGTCTAGGTATATATATATATATATATATATATATATATATATATATATATATATATAACTGTTGTACAAGACTCATGATTATCTATGATCAGCGAGAAAATGCAGAACCGTATTGGAAGCTAAGGCGAAGAAGTTTGAAAATTTTTGTCGTATGTTACCAACGAAAAATATCGAATTTTTTGAGATATGACTTTGTTGCATGTATACCATATACATACTTTCACATGTAATAATAATGCCTTAAACATTTACGAACTAGATATTTTCACTAACTTTCACACAGTCACACAATTATTGAGCACATCCATATACATACACACATACTCGTACGTGGAAGTGTACATTATGCATATTGTGTAAAAATATAAAAATATCATTTTTTGGATATTTAAGACTCTTTGCTGACATGTGGGCAAAAACTTTTTAGTTCTTGTAGAGATGATTTCACATTTCACTTGCTTTTTCCAGCTTCTACATTCGTGCAAATACATTCGTATCTAAATATCTGAGTGTGTGTAAGAAAGGAAAACGTGCGTCTGGACATGTATTAAGTTTTTTATGTGCTAAAGGGCGGATGTACGTCTGTTTGTTTTTGCATTTTGCAAGAGAATAGGGTGACAAAAGAGGACTGAAATAGATGATGTGATGTCACACGTCCATCTACATTAATACTAAAAGCCATAATAACAAGGGTTAACAAGGGTTACTTTTGCCGACGTATTTATGCGGCTCTTTGTAAAAGTTGGAGTGTAATATTCTTTTATCCAGCTGATATAGTTAGAAGTAATTTTCCAAAAAAGATTAATCTATTTTTTCGACGATATGTGAAAATAATTATTTATAATAATTTATTATAATTATTACTAATTTCCATTGTTATTATTTCAAGTCTCCACAGATATTAAAAATCATTTGCTATATACAACACAGAAAACTAAGTGGGAATACTTCTCCTCCTGAAGAATTGCAGTTTGGAGGCATTTCGTGTGGAAAATCAACATACATATATACGTATGAACATCTCTCCTATCCTAGAAATAAATTAAAATTTTGCGATTTATATAATCTTTAGATAATTTTCCTATAATGTAAAGCACTACTGTCTCCGCTTTCGACTTAAGGCTAATAACATTATAGCGAGAAATTGCCACATGTAATCTGGATTCCGTTTGCTGGAGAGGTTGTTTGAACCATTTCTTTCTGATAAAAGGCATTTTCCGTGCAGTGTGAAATACTTACATGTCAAACTCTTAAAGTAGTGAATTTATTCTGCGAATATGTAAGTCAGTATGATTAAAAAAAAATATAGAAATAACTATTTTTATACTTTTCTAAGGGCAGCCTATAATTACTCGGCTCCCATCCGGAAGCCATTGAATTTAAACTCAAATAGCTTATAAAATCATTTGCCGTCGTAACAAAACTTATACTTGGACCCTGTCTTCACATACCGTGCATCCTTCGATATGAAAACTTCTAATTTTGATTTGATATTGGGCATCTTATAACAAACAATAAATGATACTCTGTATAATCAGAAAAGCTATTTAGATAACATAATAAATTTACAAAAGTAATTTATTCCGAATTAAATTACAGCTTTTTCATGACTGACTAATACACTTAAGCTAATGTAAGACATTTTTTTAGTATTCGCATAATTTGTGCCAATTACAAATTAATTTTGAACAAAATTTCAAGTTTCTCTTTCACTTTCTTGCATATATATATATATATATATATATATATATATATATATATATATATATATGTATGTATATATATGTATGTATATACGCATGTATATTTAAATAAATCATCTCAGATATTTCTAAATACAAATATAAAAAAATAAATCTCATAATAAGTTACAGTTTTGTCCTGAGGTAATTTTCCTCAGCATATTTTCTTCTTTGGGAGATGTTTCCACATTTAGCATTTTAACTCACCAGGATAGTATGAAAATATAAGAAAATGATATAAACTATCATTTGAATTTATGAGAACTTAAAGCTCTCTAAATATGATTCATTATCCTGATATGAAGCTTTCATAACATTTATGTTTATTTTATTGCTGGGGCACAAGACACATGTACACTCAAAGAAATACAGTAGTAAAAACATACACTCGTGCGTACATTTAAATTTAAAATAGTCTAATGATGCAATTTTCTTGTATTTTTGGATTCGTTATTTAAACACAGGATGGTTGTCTGCTATACGTACTTATGTATGTATGTTTTTATTTCACAATCGGTTTAAAAATAAAAAAAAAAATTATTTGTACATAAGAATTAAACATATTTTGCATGGATATACAAATTAGTTGAATTGGTTTTTTGAAATAGAGCAGTTACTTATAAAATTGCTCTCGATATTTGTCCTTTTATTCGAACCTAGTCCGTAACATTTTTATGTTTATTAAATTGTATGCAATTTTGAATAGTGTCATATAACTAAAAAAATTAATGGTTTTTCATTATAGAATATAATGAAGCAAATTTTATTATTTCATAAATGCATTGTCTGTCGAGGATTTACTGATAATTGATTTGATTTTCGCACTTTTCTATTAACTTAAAAACTACAAAGCTTTTATAAAGAACACTTTTAGAGTTTTGGACAGAGTTTTCTTCCATGTATAGAATATGGAACCTTTGACTTGTTATTGCATATTCTTCAATTATCACTTCTTGCGGAGCACAAACCAAAGAAGAAAAAATATTGTTTCCTGCATTAAATTCTTACAACGAACAAGACGTCTCTTTCCGTCACGGAACACTTTTCTTCTATTCGATTTCGTTATATTTATTCTCCCTGCATCCTGTTTTGTATTACACTACAACAACAGTTTCAATTTTTGTATACAATTACGAACTATTTCTTAAGGAAGTTGTATAAATGCCTCTGACAGAAAAATCAATATTGCCTTTCAAAGGACATCAGAAAAGCTTAAAAAATACAGAAATGCATTTGAATGGTATGAAAACTGAAGAAAACGGTTATTCACTAGTAGTTTTGGGTAACGTTACACAAAGTGACAATACAAATCACTTTAATACATAAATTTATTTGGTAATGATGAGGGCTTGGAAAGCAAGAGTTTCTAGCCACTAAAACTACTGGGAGAACCTCCAACCATATTTTGATCCAGGATCAGTAAGATGAATTAAAGTAATTCTGCTTTGACAACCACTATGTTTCTATCAGAATATTGATAATTATATATATGATGAGAAGAGAGAGGATTTCTCAAAAATTAGGCTCCACTTCATTAAGAATCGAAGCATTATTGGTGTTGCTGACAACAATGAAGTGTATAGACCGAAAGATTCAATTTGAAATAGTAGAAGGCTACTTCATTTCCTTGCTGATTTACTTACAAGTCGCATAGAGTTCCCAGTGGAAGCAAGCACAAAACAATTCTTATTCTTGTGTGGCTTTCATCTCGCGCATGAGGTCGATATTCAGTAGCGAAAGTGACCAACGTGAAACACAAACAAGAAAATAAAATGAAAGACGCCTAAAATATCCTAACAATAGTAACTACTTACTCTCCCAATATCGTTTATACTTTTTCTTTGTCGTTTTTGATTTGTTCTGGAAATAAATAGAATTAAGGGTCACGTATTCCCATTTTTTACCTCTTATAGAATAGACGAGCTCAGTTTTTTTAAACATTTAAGAAATGAGATGATATTCCAATATATAAATAAAATTCTTAGCTGACACAGCCAAAGCCAAGTGTCTATTGACTTGTCTTGAATAGGCTATGAACCCAGCTTGTCAGTCATAAATTGCTTTGTAGTCAACGCGCAAACAGCCAACAACACCCTCAATTTATTGAGCTCCTCGAGGACCAACGGAACCAACTCTTGTGTGAAGATATTAAATTGTGTGTATGTGTATGTGTGCGTGAGATTACCATGGAATCCTACATTAACGAAAATAAATCCCTCCACAGTTTTTGTTAATTTAATTAAAAAGAAAACCGGAAACTCGAAATTTTCCGAATTACTGGAGCAATTTTCAAACCAAGTCCATTTCACTTATTTATTTAAACGGACAATATACGAGTTTATTAAAGTGAATACATCAAACCTGTAATTTTTATATAAAACATCGATGTATCCGTGATATCAAAAGTTTATTTTAAGTTTTCTCATATTTCACTTTCAAAATACGCATCAATACGGGTTTATATAACGAAGATATAAATTTGATTAACTCGATTTTATTTTTTAAACTCAATGAATGTCTCTGTGAAGTTAACTTTAAACGTAATAAATTTAAAATGTTTCCTTCATTATCAATTTAGACTGAGACGAAGCAAATTCTTATGTACATACGGAAGTACGTTCACTTGAATTAGATGGAGGAGTAAGAAGTAAAGGCCGAGAAGGAAATAATAGAAGAAAATCCAAATACTCGTAATATTATAAGGTGATGCCATGAAATGCATGAAATTAAATGCGTGTGTGACCTCATACACATGCCACAAAATTTTATTGTGAAGAAAGAGAAAAATATGCTGACCCACAAAGCTCAACTTAAAATTCTCTCCCTTCCCTGTCCCACAAAAAAAACCTTAAAACCTATTTACAAAAATAACAACAACAACATCAGCAAAATAAACATGGACTGTGGAAATTCTCGAAGGAATACAAACATAAATTCGACATTCTAAATTATAATAAAAGTTTCTTTTCAAAAACACAAAAAGGAAGACAAATAAACACGAATGCAAAAAAATCGTTTCTACTGAATAAAAAAGGGAGGGAGTAGATGGGGATTGGGTGGTGCGCAACGAAATGTAATTCATAAATAAATTGTAAAAATTCATATTTTAAATGGGGTGTTTCTGTGTAAATCCTTTTTGAAATATTGCCACACATGAAACTGGACACTTGATGCCACGTTCCGAATAATACACACATTCCATATACATACATACTCATGCATGTATTCTAATACTATGATAAGTTTGCGCTCGTATAGCAGCGGATAAGTGAATAAGCTCACGTATGAATAAAAGTTGCAAACAGGATATGCGAAATCTGCAAAAACATTTGAAGATTATTTATCATCATGTGTATACGAGTACATGTCAAAATACAGTTACACAGTTGTGGTTTCTTTTCAAAAGAAAACAAAGGACGGACAAAGTCTTATTTTATTGTCTCTATTGTCTGTCTATATATCCTAAATATAAATTTGCAATTTAATTTTATTAATAATGTTATAAACACACATGTGAATACACACACGAGTACTCGCACATATTTTATAAAAGGAATTGATGAGCAAAAGTATTTTAATTATTTTCGTTTTTCAGGAAACATACGCTGTAAAGCTATTTCGGATTGTTTGCATAAACACCCAGAATCCGTGGCGGGAGTCGAAACCTGGTACCCTCAGACTTATCACGAACGTAATTGGATTTTGAAAAATTTAGGTTTTTGATATTTTCTTGAATTAATATTTCTTTATAATAACAAGGCTAATTACAACAAACATAATTCTAAACAAGAGGAAGTAATGGCAGAGTTCATCAGCGAACATCAAAAATTGGAAATTTGGGATGAGCTTGTAAAGCGTCTCAATTCAGATGTCAATATGTCAAAAATATACAGAAATATCAGGCGAAGAAAAAATATTATATAATAAGTTTTCCCAAAAACACACTGGTGGAGGAAGAGTTTTTACGAAAATTTCTTGGAAATTTCTTATTAAATAAATCTACATATCAGACAAAGAGTTCTGTGTTAAAATTTTTTCTTCAATAACATCATACTGATACCCGCACTACACACGAAGAAACTTATGTAGAAACATGTGCGAGAGGCCTGGTTTAAAATTTTGATACGACCACAAACCATCAGTTTTCTGCGATTATTAAATATATGCCCCACAATTCCTAAACATTTTTATATTCATTTATAGATAACGCGCGCGTACTATCGGCAAAATCATAATAATTACAACAGATGAATGAAACTTGACAAATTGGCAAGTACTATCCAATTTAAGAAAGATTTTAAGTTTAAGGAAAATTTTTACAAGAACATGCCTACATCCTTAACTTATAAAAATTTTATCCTTAACTGATAAAATTAAAATTTTGCCAGAATTATCATGAAATTGCTACGAAAATAGGTCGCTGGTCATAAATCTATATTCATTCATTTATTTTGTGTAAGTTTTCATTTAAGTTTAATTTATATTAACCTCTTATACATCGCCGATGCTTAAAACTAGAACTGATCTTCTGATTCGAAAAAAATAAGCAAAACAATAAAAAAATATTAAACAAATATTCACGTTTGTAAATAAAATTGAACTCAAATAAATACGCTTTCATCTCTTTTTAAAAATAATAAAAAAAAACAGAAAATGGGGAAATGTCATAATCAAGGCATATGAATATGGACTGCACTTCAAAATTAAACAAATTAAAAATTTTACGTAGAAAACATATATAAAAAAATGCAGTTTATTTTTTTATTTTTGTAAAACCAACAGACTTATGTGTATATGTAAAAAATATACAATGTTTCATATTTCCAGCAGAATATAATACATATGTCTACTACTTATTATATAACTTAACGAAGTATCCAAATCAATATAAAAAATTTACTACTTGTTATTTATAAATGTCTTTAATTTAAATAAACTTTGTAAATTTTTTATGGTTTCCATAAAAATACTTTTATTAATTCAGATTTTTCTGCCGCTATGAAAAAAATACACAGTATATATATATTGAATAATATATTATTTATTGATATATTGATTTATTGATGTTATATAAATGGTTAAGAAATTAATTTATTAATGTAATATAATAATCTTGAATTTAAGTAATGGTTTTCACCACCAATTAAAAAGTTTTTTAAACCTTGATGTTTTTAGTTTTTAATAAAAAAGACGAGTCCCTGGATAAAGTGAAAAAATGCACGAAACGTCGGGAAAATATGAAATAAAAAACTTTGAATTTTATTGTCATAAAAACATGCTAGCCCTGATTAGCTAAACAAAATAAGAAACTAACATAATAAAAATTATTCTAGTTTTTTGTAATAGTTAACAATTATACATAAAGAACTTAAATCATTCCAATTTGGCAGTACCATAAAGTTAGCTATTTGTAAGATTTCTGAAACTTATAAATGATCACAATTCTTACATTTTCTAAAGAAAAATCTAAATCTATTTGACAGGCTAATAAAACACTCCAAAGTACCAAAATTAAAAATGAAAATTCCACTCCACCAAACGAGCAATTTTTGAGAATTCCATTAAAAATAAAATAAACTCAAAGTTTTTGAGGTCACAAAAATGCTTTCTGTTAAAATTAACTTTTTGTGTTTTATACGTAATTAAACAAAATGGCTAAGTTTGAAAATAATACATTAAAAATGAATTTTTGATAATTTTTTTAAAACAGGTAAAAGTTGTTTTCTTCTTGAACAGTTTTAGACATATTTTCTTTTTGATTTAGAGCTCTCTACTGTTAACAAAAAGACGTGGTATTAAATTCTACTTACTTGATTATTTAAGGTACACTTTTAGCCTTATAAATAAGCTAAGCACTAGGACGAAGCACTGTGCCGATGCACTCAATGAAACAAGACAACAAAAACAGTAATCAGAGAGATACAGACAATGAAACATTGTGTTCGGAAAAAATTAAATTGATATTTAAGGAACCAAATATTAAACACGTTTCGTAATAGGAAACATTGCAACATACGATGAATCATTAAGTGGAATATGACCAAGTTTCTATTAATGTTCCTCGTGCGTAGCATTATTGCGGTATGAAAATGGAAAAAAACTTTGTACCAAATTTGTTAATTATTCGTTTTCAAGAATTAAAATAATTTATAAAAACGGTGTATTGGTTTATTTTTGTTTTTAGCAACAAAAAGTCAAAATCATTATCTAGAAATCTTCCAGATGATGTTTAAAAATATTACGCACTCGGAAAATGCAACATTGAATGTATCATAACCTCTAACAAATATTTTAAATTTTTATTATATTGTTGTTCTTTTCTTTTATACTATAAAAATTTAAATCAAATGGGATATTTTTTCTGTTTATATTTCAAGCTCAGGTTTTTCGAAATAATATAATAATTTCAACATAAATAATATTATAATTTCATCATATTCCATGAAATTTTTTATTGCTGAATTGCAGACTTTTTGAGTTTCATAGAATTTGAATTATGATTTTTTTTTTCTAATTTGAATATAAATATAAAAAAAATTATTTGAATATTGAACGACATTGTAAATGTTTCATAATATCCCGCTTTAATAGCATAAATACTTATGTATTTTATAAAAATACTTAAATTATTTTAAAAGCTTTCTACAATATCAACTAAACAAAAAGAGGCGCATTGTTGATAATTTTATGACACTTTTGGCCGTGTCATAATGAGCATTAGCATGATGACAGTGGAAATCGTAACATTCCATTACAATTCCACTTTACAAAATAATCAATCATATTAAAATATTCCACATTCTGTGTCTTTAGTTTGTTAGTTCTTTGTGTTCCTATACGAATTACACGCCACTTGACAGTTTAATTTCCTTACAATTTTACTCCAAGGAAAAATCAAAACTCTGATTAACATTTTCTTTACCCTCCTTTGTTAATGTCTTTCCTTTGTGTGAGCAAGTGAGTAAATCAAATTTTGACAGATTGCGAAATGGCTGATGTGAATGTGTTTATCGGCCAAAAAAGAGTGTTCAAAAGCAGCAACAAAATTCGTGTGGTGCCACCAACAGCTTTCATTTCAATCATGTATCCTTAACAGCACCAAGCCATCACTAGAATACAATTTCTATACATTTTTGTAAGTGTGTGTGCTTGTGTGTATGTAAATGAGTGAAAAATGATGTCCATTGCTTGGATTGTAATTCCTAAGAGTTATTATGAAGAGGGGAGCAAGAAAAAGTTCCTAATTTCGAAAGATTCATTTGTCATTCTTCCCAGAAGCTACAATCGATTACTTTTGCGTCCATCTGAACTCAAGAGTATTCGTTTCTCTACGGGTAATTATTATGCAAGCTCATGGTTGTCAAAAGCAAGTTTAACATATGTGTACTTATATTCCACATGTACGTCTATCACTTCAACGATGTGTGCTTAACGAATGCTAATCTACAAGAATTAGGAGCAAAACATTTCTCAAAATAGTAAAATATATATTTTATTTCTAAGCATGAAATGTATGTAGTCAAACTTGCGTAAAAACTTTATTCTACACTTCCTCATTGCTGATTTATCTTTATTGCTATTTATCAAATTTATTTATGTATGTCTCTTCGTCCAGATTATCTCTTTTTAATTTTAAACTTTGGAAGTTTCGAATATACAAGTTTATTTGATTTCAGTCCTTATTTACTTGAAGACATAACCGCATCCACATGTTTTTATATACTTATTACTTTCCCCCACACGAAAGCCGGCCTTTCAACTTAGGAACTATAGTAACGAAGGAATAGCAAATAATATATTTCTTTTCAAATTTAATATAATTAAAAACAAACATTTTATAAAATCTACAATAGAATACTATAAATAATTGTTTAACTGATGCTACACACATACAGATAATGTTGGATGTCAGCATGTCTTATGTGCATGTGCGTAAGCATTCGCATAGATTTAATATCAGATTAATAATTTTAATTAGGCTTGAGTTCGTATAAGTTCCTCATCAACAAATATTTTCAGTTCGAATTTATTTGTTGAATTTATTTCGCAAAGTGCGTTGTCACATGGACAAGAATTAAAAAATCGCTCACCAGATATTATGATTACCTACATATTAAATAATTTGCATGTTTATTAAATTCATCATTTGATATATTCTAAAAAATAACTTTTTAACAATATATTGATTGCTGTTGTGGGAGTATATGCATGCCTTTCATTGGCGCTGACCAAATCACCAGTGCTCTCCACCCAAAACCATTGAAACTCATAGAACAGATATTATAAATATATTAAATATATTAATATTATTATTAATTGTATAAAGGAATAGGAAAAATAAAAAGACGCAAGTCGATTATAATTGTTTGTTGTGCTGCGTTTGTGTACAAGTTTTCCAAAACTCTTATACTTTTACATGTTTTGCATATCACAAGTATAAAGAGATATGATTGAATTCCAATATAACATTTGTTCATTTTTACATTTTATAAGAGCCGGGTGTTTTTCCACAATGCCTTATTTTGTTTTAAAGTTAAAAAAAACTCAATCTACAAAGTGCGCAGAAAATACCCAGAGGTCTTAAATGAAAATCGAACCTGATACCTCCGGGTTGCTAGTGTAATACTCTAGCCACTAGCCTACGAAGGCAATCTGCCGCTTTGCCTAAGTGATGATAATAATGAACATAAATGGAATTTGGGTGTCATTGCTGAAACGATAGGGCGCAAATGAAACTATTTACAGAACAAAAAAACTTGGCAGGACTAGCATGTAAGAGTATGTTTTATTCAATATAAAGTATATATGTATGTATTTATATGTCAATATTATTGTAAATGTTGTTCATCATATTTTGTTGTTTCTCATATTAATAATAAAAATAATAAATATTAAAGTAAACAACATAAATTCATTAAAATTAAAAAAAAAACAATTTCCCAAGAGAGATTTAATAACATATTTAATAAAAAATCTCATAAAATAAAAAAATACTTAGAGTGGAGCTATAAAGCGTTCCCCGTGGTATCGTCTGCATTAAAAAAAACTCATTCATATACTTTCATATGGATCAATTTGTTTTTCTTTAATTAGAAATTATACCAATCAAGACAAATGTTGAGAGATTAATAACAGGAAATACTACAGATCAGTACTACAAACAATACCTTTGAATAAGCTAAACTGGTTTGTGTACCTGATAATGTTGGGCACGGCACCATCTAGTGGAAAAATTAATAAATTTTCATCATAAGGCTCTTAAAAATTTTTCTATAAATATATGTACATTATTTACACCATTTTAGTTGGAATAATTTATATTTAATTTATTAGTAGGCTAGTGTTAAAATTATTTCATACAAACCCAAAATATCTTACTATAGAATGATTCTCTTGATCAATGAATGCCTTAATTCTTATTCTGTAGCAGCCATTATTACTGCTGGATTGTGGATATTTACATTACATTTTTTTAATGTTTAATAATTCAAAGGTTTATTTAAAAGAACAACTTGTTGCTATCAAATTAAAAAGACGAATAATATAAAAGTACTTCAGTAGTTTGGTTAGCTTCACTTTATGTACAGTGCTTCTAATGAAATAGTTAGGTCTACATAAATAAGAATGTGTAAGTATATATAGTATAAACATATATGTAAAACAAAAGAGGAGTAAATAAACAAAAACAATTGATTTATATAAGTTAGGGGATGTGAAGGCGAAAAACTCAACATAAATTAGTCAATTGATATTTTCTTAAATATCTGATAAAAAATTGTTGCACGATTATGAGAAAAAATAAACTGATAAGCAAAAGCCCTTCTTGCGTAGAAAATATAAAACTGTTAGTAGTATTGCACAAACTTTCACATGTGCTGTTCAGTCACTACCGCAGTAAATACGAGTAAATGTCCGTTTGTTGAGCATTGAACATTTCTTATATGTGAGCAGACCTGCATTGGAGTATTATAGATAATTAATGAAGTCTGAGGTCTATATCATTGACAATGTTCGTTTAATGTATTCTTTACCTCGATACGTGGTTGTGCATCTTATTCGCCATGAGACGAAACATTTTTAACACACAAAAATTAATTTTGCTTTATTTCCGTTTCCGCTTTGATAAACTAGCTGCTTGTAATTACGGTCGACTTTACCCTTATGCTCTTTATAAATTATTTGTGAATTTGTTGCAGTTTTCTAATATATAATCTCAACGATATAATAAGATTGTAAGTTAATGATTCTGTTGGGCTTCGAATGGCAATAAGTATTTTTTTGTTCATGTGCCTATATTATACTAAAAATGTCAACAACAGTGTAGTTTGTTATTTAGTTTATGTAACTTTCTCAGTATGTGACTTTCTCAGTAACTAAAAAATATCTTCGTCAAACCATTCTATTAATTTTTAATAAGTTATTTACAGACTTATCATCTTAAATGGTAAAAAAATTTAATTTGTTCTTGACTTGCACTCAAATAAAAAATAATTTTCATTTTTATTGGTGCTTCCCAATACCAGAACCTAAATTATTTGTTCTGAAAGTTTTTATTTATCCCTCATTTCTCAAATAGGCAAAAACCAACTCGTAAATTATTCAAAACTATCTTCAACAATTCCGAGGAATATATGCACTTTACATAACTAAGTACATGTTATTACCCTTGTGTCTTTCTGAGGAAAACAGTTTTTTTCTGTAATACCCATAAAAATTTCACAACACAACAACGCAGCATTAAAAAATCATAGAAAATCAACATAATCATTAATGCAATTTTGTACTGTAGAAACAAAAAAACATAAAAGAAAAATAGATAAAATGACTCAGAATTATTACAATTCAAGAGACGATGAATATAAAAATTGATGTCGACGATCAAAATACAGCCAATGACCAACAGAATATACCATATACCCTCACACACAGACACAGCCAGACTTCACATACATTTGATTACTTACGCTACAACATCTATAGCACATTTATGGGAGGTGTATGGCTGAAAAGGTCCTTCTGTAATGCAAAATAACGTAATGGAAAAAAGAGATATATTTTTTATGCCATTTGTTCATTTTTTATGCCGAGTTTTATTGGTTTTATTGATGTGCTTGTATATTTTATTACACACTCGATTCAATGTTTGTTTAGCAATTTTAATATATGTATTATCAGAAAAATAAACTCATATATCCAGCATAAGAAAGAAAGAATCCCATTTTTATACAGACAATAACATTTTCCAATGGTTCTTTGAAAGGGGGAGGAGGTGAGTGAAGCTTACAAGGAGCTGGATGTATGTATGTACATGTTTTACTTCGCTGCCATGCCGCAACTCTCATACACATTCATTATGGATACATACCTACATACACTCGTATGTAAAATACGTCGCACAGTCGGAGGGAGGAGAGAGATATTATCCTTTCTAATGGCTACTTACACTTTAAAAATATCAATTTATTATAATCTAATAATGACATTTCAAGCATTAGTGACCCTCTTTGGCGAAGGAATTTCGAATATTATATAAGGCCTAGTAAAAGTAAAAGAAGTGGTTGTAAGTGATAATATATGGCACACCTCTTTATGGCTTTGTACTTATGTTATAATTCCTAAGTTTAAATAACTTTTTTGCTTTTCGGTCATTATTAACAGATCTCTTGATTTTTCTAATAAGGCATTATGTTATCAGTTCGTATCAAGACTGACTGGGAGCCTATAAATTAAAAATTCATTTATGCGAATTAACCAGTAATTCCGGTACCCGTATTCTTCCAATATTTCTTTTATTGTATTTCAAATTGCGGTGCATCCAAGAACATGGAAGAAAGTTTAAGAAAAACTGAATTTTCGCCTATTTTCAATATAAATACTCATTTTATAATTGTTTGATCAACTTTTTAGTTTGCTAACACTGAAGCTGAAAGTTCGATAGACAAACTGAAACTTTGAAGCAAGGTTTTTTGTAGCAAGGTTTAGTGTACCTCCAAACATTTCTAACATTTCTGTTATTTTATTCGAACATTATCTTTTGTCGATTCATTTCTGAATTAAAAATCACATGAACGTTGTCCTAATATGTATATTAATTTCTCTGGATTAACTATATATATAACTTTTCACTAAAAGATAATGATTGCAATTGTGTTTATACCAAAAAGAAAGTGTATTTCAATTGTGATCAGAAATAACATCGTCTTTTCATTGTGGCACGTTATACTAAATGAAAGACTCCATCACAAGATTTGGGTATCCTGACAGAGTCGCAGAATGATAGTTTATGAAATCTACATTTGCTGAAATAAGTTTATTTTTGATGGAATGATACAATAAGCAATATAATTTTTAAATTTCCATCTTATTGTAGTTAAATCGGATCTAAAGGTCTAAAGTATATTTGCTGTACATGCAGACTAATATATTAATAGATGCATTTATTCTTCAATAAAAAATAAAGAATAAAATATATTTAACTCTACAATATTATGGTTTTTTTTTTTGCTAAAGTTGAAGGTCTACTGCCGAACCGCAATTAACAGCAGTGCGACGCAGACATGTAGACTTAAAATAGCTTAAAATCCAAAAATAACGAAAATTAAAAAAAATGGAGAATATCTTAACATACACTCGTAGTTCAAAAACAAAATGCAGATAAAAATTATCAACATGGGAAGGTGATTCAAATTGATGTAAAACTGAAGAGAAATTCATGAAAGTCCAGGAAAAACATAGGCATGGGTAGACCTAGCTGAGCTTAGCCCCTCCCAGAATATATTTAGCGACCTTACTATAAAATTTCTAGCAAATAGCATAATTTTCTTCTTAATCAAAATGTTGCAGCACCCGTTAACTACGCCTTTGTGGCTTAGTGATTACTACATAAGTATAACGTACACACATACACACATATACACATATGAACATACATACAAGACCTAATTCCGGTGTATAAAGAGCTTTGTTTCTTCTCTCTTATTAGTTACTAAATTTACATTAAAATTTAAATAAACAATTATTAAATGAATGTAATTATTGCATAGTAATAAGCGTAACGAATTAGAAAAAGATGAGAAAATTTTAGAGAAGCTTAATTACGTGTATGAAGTTTTCACTTAAATTTTGTTCACGTTTCAAAATAATATCCGAAAGCGTAATTGAAATAGTTGACTGAAATCAAATGGTTTCTGATACGGTTGTTTGTTCAAGGAATATAAAAATATAACATTTATAAGCATTTGAGATTAGACATTTTTATGTGGTTAAATGATGAAACTTAAATGAAACATTAAAGAAAAATATTACATCTCTTTTAAAATAACAGCTAAAAATATAAATTGAAATACGTAATAAAGTTTATTACAACTATAATACTAAATATTTCTCTAAAAAAACTCATATATAAATAAATAAAAAACTGCTGATTCCAATTGTGGTTACATTAATTTTTAGTTGCCAGTAGAATTTATGAGAAACATCTTAAAAACGCACACAAAACCATACAAATTTTAAGCAAATTGACCATTACAAACCCCTCTGAAAAAATAAAACAGCCACCGTAGATTATATTTCGAATGGTCACCGAAAAAAATGTAAATCAAGAAATACCGAATAAAAAAAAAACAAAATGATAGGAAAAAATAAAATCAACATTGTTTTTATTATTATTGCACAGCATTTACGAAATAAAATAGTAAAAAAGCAACTACAAGCTACAAATTCGCATTATGAATAAAAGTTTGTACTATTCAGGGGATAAAAATCTATCTGCTCCCTGATTATTCAGCTTGTATCAATATATAATGCGATACTAGAAGTGAAGCCCACCCTCTCCGCCATTCAGAAGTAAATTGATTTTAAATGTTAATTTTATGGAAAAATACTAACATTTGATAAAATGAAAATGTAGCAAAAATAAAAACAATTTTTATGAGGCTGTTTGTGATTTCGCGTTGTTGTTTATGTCGTCCAATCCCAAGTATCCAAAAGATTTATCGTTTTTATAGATCAGCATAATAATTAGAAGAACTGCTTCCTCCAATACCGTACGCTTAAGGAAATTTAAATTAGCCAGGTACACTCAAACTCAAACAAGTCCTATACCGCTAAAACATATATATATATATATATATATATATATATATATATATATATATATATATATATATATATATATATATATATATATATATATATATATATATATATTTGAGTTTAAGTGTACAAGTAAACAAGTCCTATACCGCTAAAACATATATATATATATATATATATATATATATATATATATATATATATATATATATATATATATATATTTGAGTTTAAGTGTACCTGGCTAATTTAAATTTTATATATATATATATATATATATATATATATATATATATATATATATCTGAAACTGAAGAAGATTGAAGTGTATCGTTCTGACAACTACAAATCAATTGTGTCATTGCTTAGCCCCAAGGCCCATGATTGGCCGCCGATATTAATAAAAGTTCAACTGACGACATTTTAACGAGTATATCATTCGTTCTCAATTCTTATTTACACTATTCAGTGGAATGTGAGGCTGGTTGAAAGTTTCTGTTCAATTTATCTGCACTACAATTATAAATAAATTGCAACAAGTCTTTATTTATGTTAATAAGACTGCTTCCACAATGTAATATTGAGTATTACGATTTGTCAAAAACTCATCTGATACGAGAAGATGTGATAGTGTGAAAGCAATATGTTATAAAAATGGCAAATAATACGAGAAAAAATTCGGCATACCAAAAGAAACTGTTCCAAACATTTGGGACTCTCATTCACCAGGGTTTCATTTTTACATAATTAAAGTAAGAAAAAAAATTATGAAAGAAGCCAATAAAACCACATGAAAAAATATAAATGCATTCATTTTAATTATAACAACTATTTATCTTTTGCTCATATTTTTAATTTTATTTAAAAGTGATTGTGTAAAACGAAATGTAATTTACGTTAGATTTTTGGACGATCATAGCAATTTTCATTTGAATTATCTCTTAGAAAATCCAACGGAAATCTAAAGACGTGTATCATAGTGTGAAACGGCTTTAAGGAACATAATGGATGTCCCTTAGTACTTTTTTGGTATATTTTAAAGAACTTTTTGCTTTAATAATTTTTTGGTACAGAGTTGCAAAAGATTCACGTCAGTACCTGCCCGAAGGCCTAACCTGACGGTGCACTATTGCACAAGGGTGAATAAAGCACGTTCACCACCGCCCCAGTAGCCCCCGCCAAAGGCACATGACTGGAGCGCCAACTAACATGTGCCCCTGACAGGGACAACATGGTAGCAAGTTCCGTACAGGCTGCAGAACCATGTACAGACACCTTGCTAAGATGCTTGGAGCTATCTAACCTCCACTACCCAAATGGCACGGCAGTGGAAATTTTACCCCCATCTGACCTGAGGCTTCACCTACCGTAACCATTAGAGCAGCTCTGTCGAATAGCAACAGCACCTAGAGATATATGGCCTGAAGAGAACATCTACATCATGCCACTAGCCCATGATTGAAGACACACTCATCCAGCCCATACCTCTCCCCGCGTATCTTTGGGTTTTAACCACAGCCACCACGTGATCCCCGAAGGGGCCTCACCAACAACCAGACTAGGACAAGTCCTAGAGGCTACTGGTTCCCGTGGCACCAGATAGGACTTTGGTCGGCTTTGTGTTAAAAACACCTCCGATTTTAGGTTCCTTGCACACCTGAGGCATCGGTAACACCTCTACCCAGACTAGCGTAGCAAGCTACTTCCTTAATTACTTATATGCACGCCCGTTACCCTGGTGTTACAGGGATTGGGTAGTAACATGTTAAGTTTTAGGGCAATTTGCCAAAGGTCAAGGTCTGGAAAGACCAACTACCCCTCCGGACGAGCGAGCGAACCCGCTTTTACCTTTAGTTTACTTGCATGCGCGCCCGTTGCCCTGTTGTTTCAGGGATTGGGTAGCAACATACAAGTTTTTAGTGGTTATCAGCAAAAAGGCCTAGGTCCGGAAACCTTATAACCCTATACCCCAGGAAGCACAACACCAAGCCACCAAGACAAGATGTATTGACCGTGCCCCCCGGGGGGAATTTTTTGGTACATATATCTTAATGACCTTTTTCCAAGTTCTTCTATTCAGAGAATATTTAGCTCAAAGTTGTAAAAAATACAGTATGAAACCAGCCAGCCGCAGCTTGTTTTATTATTTATAAAATGTTTTTAATCAGATTCTTATACATGTATGTATTCAATTGAAATACTATAACGAAAAGTACTTCGCGTGGCTTCAATTAAAAATATTGCATATAAGAACTGCAATATTGAGGCAAACAAAAACGTATTGACTCAAAAATCCAAAGCAAATATCCGCAGCGTAATATGTTTCTGTCATATTTTCTGCTTTAAAAATGTGTCTCAAGGATAAGTTAAATTATTTATTGGCGACTTCATTGCATTCCCATGTTCATGGGTGGTTTTACTTCGTTAATTTTCCGTGTTTCAAACAAATCCTTAATATGCCATAAATCAAGACAATAAAACATCAACACTTAATCCATAATAAGGATACACGTAGCAAAATAGAAAAGCAATAACAAGAGCAACAAAAAACCATTATATTCAAAGAAATAATCGAAAAAATGTCACATTAAAAAGAAAAATTATGACTGTAGCACTCAAACTGGAACGTCCGCATGAAGACTCTTTGTACGAAGCCTTAACAAACCCCAAAAGTGGACACAAGACCAACGTGGACTTTTGCTATTGAAAATAGATTTAGCATAGAAATTGTTAAATCATTACAACAACAGGTCAATTTAAGAGCAGGAATAAGGAAATCATCCTCGTATGCTAAAAGTATCTGTGAGCAACATTTCCCTAAATACGAGCAAACAGTAGCATTTTTTACTATTTTAATTTTCGAAATGCGAGTCTCTTGAAATCTTCACACAGATTTTATTCAATTCTTTGGATGGGAATTGTTGAATGAATACCCCCTACTGAATCCTAAGGGTATAATTTTAATGGTCAATTGGAAGGACTGTGTTTGTACGTCTGTGTGTAACTTGTGGAGCAATGTACACCTTTTTCGACTTAAACAGGAATTATTCTTCATTCTTCCTCATTCTGTTTCTCATTATAATCGCACGTTTATACACCATGTTAATAGCTTTAGAGGCCATTTTTCCATGATACCAAATGAGAAATACAACTTGAGTGTTAGAAGACCATTTCGACCACATATACATAAATACAGATAAACATTCATAAAAACATTTGTCTGCGGTGCAAGTAGAAGGAATTATCTCTACTAAATTGGTTTTTGAAATTCTTTCTGGTTGTCGCAGAACAGGGCAAAAGTGTGGGGTCTGATAAAAAATGAATTCGCAAAAATTGTACTTTTGGGAATACTTCTCTTTGTAGTCGAAATGTTTTTGTGTTCAAATTAAACTATAGAGTGTGTGTGTGTGTATCGTATAAGTATGTGCATAATACTTACAAAGGTGTGTGTTTTTAATGAATACGTTGTTAACCATAAAACTGTAGCATTTGTTTCATAAATTAATATTGTTGCAAAAATATAAGCAGTTTATATTTATTTAAAGAATAAATACACAAATAAATGAGAGAAGAAAAACTCGACTTATTTAAGCGGTTAAACGGATTTCCGAAAGACTAAACGGCTTGGAAGAGATTGCAGATAAAATTGCGTCTAATTTCAGAATCAATCCTTCATTCGATAACCTAGTAAAAATTCAGCAACAGAGATCATATCTACAGTTTCTAACTCCAAAGTTTTTCTAAGCCACAATCAAGAGTGTATATGCTTCTAAAAGAGTTCTATTGCTAAATTGATTATCATAAATAAAAATCAAACAAACAATTGTCAATAAACATCATCGTCATTTCCTCTTTTTCCACTACGGCAGCAATACATAAAACATTTATCGAATTATACGGACAATCAAAATTGTAATGAGTTTTAATTGTTATAAAAGGGGTTTGAAATTCTTCTTAATTTTAACTTTTCTGTAAATAAAAACACACAAAGGCATACAGATGTGTTTTACTTATTGTATTTGATATACATACTTAATGCCAAATAGTCATAACTCCAAAAAATAAGAACTAAGTCACTGATGAAATATTATTCCTCAATATCCACTAAAAGAGTTGCAATTCAAAAATGAATCAAAAAGCATTTAACATCCACCATTCACTGATGATAGTGAGTAAAGTGGAGAATACCTTTGAGGTATACAAGACTCAACTATCAATGTGAAAATTAACGGCCAAGTCTAATTTTTGTTTGTGTCAACTATAGGAAGCATATTGAAATAAAACTAATGAATTAATATAAATTCGGTAACGAGTATTTTTGCAAACCGTGCTTTTGCAAGAAGTATTTTATTTGAATGGTGCAACGTACTGCGAATTGTTTGATCTACCCCTGGAGATGCAATACTTAAGTTGGTCACAATATTTAGCTTGAACGACTCGTATATAATACCCGCATGCAACGTTACCCAGTAAAAATTGCTTCCAAAAAAGCCGTGAAAATATTGAAATTACGATACGAAAAAAGTGTAAATTCCAACAATTTTAAACATGTGGGATGGTCTCTCTTGTAATTCCTATTCACCGATTTGGAAGCCATTTTCACTATGTTTTTATACTAAAGTTTTTATATTAAATTAGGATTCATTATTAACCACTGGTAATTAATTTTACTTCTCGAAGGCTTACAATTTTACTAGTAGTCACGACCTCTTTTTCTTTATGTAAAAGAAATTGTATCACTTATGGACTAAAGAAATAACGTTTTCGTGTAGTTTAAAAAACACGCACTTAAAAAACTACTTTCAATTAGATTTTCATATTTTAAATCATAATTTTTCGATCTGAACTCCAACGAAATTAAAAAGATTCACTATTGGACTTTCGGAAGCAATGAAGATGTTGTTCCTTGAGATCGACTTCCATATTATTTTCGCTGGGTTGTACGAGTGATAACGGTTATTTGAGTAATTTTGGTTGTGTCAACGTTCATGAGTATGTTAGAGAATAGTCGGGTGAGAGAGTAGTAATGTCAAATAAACAAGAAGAGAGATTCTACTTAAGGATGTAATAAAAAGGTAGATATATACATATGTAGGTACATATGTATATACATACATACTTATGTATATTTACATATATGTATGTAACTTTAACAACTCTCTACAAATAGACAATTTCGATAACAGTTTCAGACATCGAATTAAGAACTTTAAGTAAATGTTTACGAAACTTCTAACTGCTTATTTCAAATGCCCCTGGTATGCAATAGAAGAATTTAAGAAAAAAAATCTTATTTATTTGACATTCTCTTGCAAAATACAAATACACAATAGTCAAAATTCAGCCACATAAATATTTCAAATTAAATAAAAGAAGAAACCAATACCAAATTTAAAATGCCTTTTGAAGAAAGATAACATTAGACAGGCACTCAATTGTGTGAACAATAGGAAAAACGCGTTGGCACCTTTATAAGCTTTGGATATTTAACAAGTCCACACATCCATATAGAGATTAGACCACAAGACGCCAGGAGCACTGTAAAAATACTGATACTAGATTTCTTACTCTTACCTTGTGTTATATTGGAATAATCCCAAAGCTACTTCATGTATCCAGTCCATGGACCACGCACAGAACAGCGATTATAAGACGAACTCAAATTTAATGGCAATAAATACTTTTTGGAAAAGAAATACTGCATTTCAGTTTCACACACTGCAGTTTCAGCTACTTTAAACCAAGTGGCTCCACAATTTTTGCACAGAATTGAAATTTTGCAAGCTTCTTTTCGAGGTAATAACATTAACCCGGGCGCCGAGATGCTCTCTCATTAAAAGAAAGAAGTGTAAATAACCATTAAAAATGTATAATTAGCCTAAGCCAAGAACAACTAAGAAAGAAAACAGTAATAAAGAATAGAAATAAATAGTACAAAATTAAAAATTAATAATAATAATAAAAAAATAGATTCCCTATAAATCAGTCAGTCAGCAAAATAGACAAGTCAAAACTAAAAAAAATCCAGTTCTTACTGCTCAAAGAAATGTTTATAATTTAACTAAGTAAGTCGATTATAAACTTTTTATGATTATGCACTTGTGTACATTGATATATACGCATTCACATATGTAGTTATGAATGCATTTGCACATTCTGCCAATACCCAGCAAAGACAAAAATGCCCCAAACATACTCGTATTGCCGGAAGTATTATGGTTATTCATTTAATATAACTTGATATCAAGAGTCTATAATAATAATATGATGACTTGTACAATGAATATATACTGGACTATTAGCAGAATCGCAGCCCATGTGGATGCGTGTATCAAAATATTAGGTGACTGCAAAAAAATTTAAAAAATTCCCAGAATCTCTTACGTTACTGAGTGCACCAAATATGTACACCAAACACGCTTTAGTGTCCCACTTTTAGAAAAAATCTAATATTTAGATATATTCTGTATTAGAAATATAAAAACTTAATATTGAAATTTATTATTCGGGATATTCTCCCCAACTAATCGTTAAAACAATTAGAGCTTTTTCAAAATGCATTGTTTGTTGTGGCTTTAGATCATATGCCGATATTTCATTGGTCTCTAAATCAAATTGTCAGTGAAGTTAAACATTTTGAAAACATTAAACTTGTGATGTTTATGCCATCCATAATTCATTAGTTAAAATGGTATCCATTTTATATATGTACTTACATAAAATGTACGAATATTTTGCATATAATCCGCAAACAAAACTCCTTTTTAATATTATTTCCACTTATTAAAAAAGAGAATAGTTTTCAGGACCGGCCTATTATCAAAATAAAGTATGTGTGTGCATATATAAGTAAGCACTATATGTGTAATATATATTACATATATGTATATGAAACCAGCGGTAAGCGAGTGTGCTTATAGGCCTTCAAGAAGGCCTCATTAGGCTTGAGGAATTCTCACTACGTTGCTATACTTGTTATCACTGCGAGGAAAGTTTCCAGACTCTTGTCCAGAGGAAGGTCTACTTAAACGTCTCTGAATGTCTCTAATTGAATAACAGTTAAATAGGTTACTTTGACTTGCAACCATATCGAACTGCGAGAATTAATTTTAAATAGAAAATTTCCTGAGAACGATTTTTGTAAGGGACGAGAAAGGGAAAAACTAGCGTCGTATCAAAACACAACTCAGGGGAGCCGTAATGAAGGCCTGAAATGGAAAAACCTTTGGGATTTTGCCACTGGGCGTGTACGCCTGAATAGAACACACGTCAAATTAAATTTTCATTTTGTACTTCAAGCAAAAAATCTCTAAAATTCTTCCCTTCTTTTATTCTGCAAATAAATGATAAAACAACAAAAAAAACTTTTACTTTCATTTTTCCCTATTTTTCTTTAAGGACTTTTGAATGACATCTATCTACTTGTTTGAAACGAAAGCTACGGAAAAACTTAATCGTAAAAATTTTAAAATGGTTGTATCCCATGGCCTCAAAGGAGTGAATTGTTTAAAAAATACAACTATAATATTTGTATACAATTGTGTGTCTTTTATTCTGCTGCTGTGTTATTATGGTTTAAGATCTTAGCTTCGATACTATATATCAGAAAAAATTATTTATAATGATATATAATATTTGGATTTACCAGCACTCATTTGGCAACTATATGTCATTTCATTTGGCGTCATAGTATGAATATTAAATTCACTCTCCTACTACATTTCAATTAAGATATGTTCATAATGGATCGATTTATCCATGTATATAAACAAACTGCTACCGAAAATTTCACAAAACAAATTTTAAAAATGCGGCCGTGGAAAAATACAATTTCCTTTGTTTCGTTTATACTCGCACAAAGCGGGTTCAAAATATTACAAGTGTAATATTTTAATTTTAGTGCCAGTACCAAAAAAGGATTTTAATCCAGCAACAATCACTCTTGTTCACACATTAGCATACAGATTTGATTATAAATTTATGTGCAACAGTGCTTTAAGACTCTGCAGATTGAGCGTATTTGATTACGACCGCTAATACATATTTATAGACACAGCTGTGTATATGTGTATGTGCATGTAATACTCGTACATATATATGTATGTAAGTAGTTATGCGCAGGAATTTAGACAATGCTTGTTTAGTTCCTTTTACTTGTGCGGGCGCCATTCTTCAATGTTTATCTCTAGTAAAACACACCTTGAGTCCCTTTTAATTTCAGTTTCTTTCAAATTTTTGATGAAAGAAAGAAACTAATTTCCAGTCATTTCGTGTGACTTTTTGATAAGAATTAAAATTAAATATATTGACTTGCGAGCAGATGAATGAATGTGAATTGAGATAACGCACAGTGTGATCGATTGTGAAAATAGTAGTATCCACCTTCCAAATAACTTATCTGATTGCATACAAATTAATGTAAAGAACGTCTAAGCATTATCAATATCAATTTTTGATACCTCCGTTGGAAATTCGATTGAGTTACGGAATGTCAAATTCACTACTCGGCTTTCATAAACTGTTCATAGCATGAAAACTTAATATGAAAATATTTTATTTAGTAGAAAGAGTTATTTCTCGTATAACATACTCATACAAATATTTTGTATTTCAAAAAAAAAATTTTTTATTATCAACTGTAATTAGTAATACATAAACGGCTGGAAAAATAGTTTTGAGGATAGCTAACTTTTCAAAATTACTCTTTTATCGAATTGGGATACGCAACCTACACTTTTATTTCGGCAAGCGATTATGATACAAAAAGAATTTGCAATGCGCTTTAATAAAACCGTAAATGGGAAGTAAACTACACAAATTCGTATTTTGGAAACTTTACTGTAGACCGCAACAACACGTTGAAAATCAAAACCGCTTCTATTTCTGTATTGACTATTTGCTTTAGCCCGAATATATTATATAAATCTTATATTATTACTTTTTATATCTGCGATAACCTTTATGGTACTCTTTGCCTCCAACGATGGTTTTTGGTAGTATCACGTCTTATGAAATATATAGCAACTAGTCGAAAAACAAAAGGTCTGATGTTCATTGATATTGTTTTGTTCAATACGTTTTGTTCAATCTAAATAAAATTGTTCTGCTGGTGTCTTATATGAGGAGATATTGTTAGCTGCTAATGTTGCAAAAATTAAACTAAAGGGTTTAATTTGTCAGGAGTTCGCTATTCAGTAGTTACTAAATCTACTTTGAGAAATGTGTTCAGGAGACAAAATCGAAAGGAGTCATTAGTTAATGTGTTCATATATCCGTGAACCAGATATGGAAGTAGAGACGGGTTTTAGCTAAATTAATATTGTTAAGCCTGAAATAGCAAACAAACTCCATCTAATAACAATTAATTTGATTTGATCAATTATGTGAAAACTGTGTACAAATTATTATTATTATTATCATTATTATTATTATTGTTGTTATATATAAATAATATATATTAATTATAATATATATTATATATAAATAATATACTATAGGTCTGCATTGAGAAGATTCGGTAGTTGTTGCTACACAATGAAATTCATTAGATGGAAACGACGCCTATGATATACAAAAAAATGTTGTTATGATGATGATTTGATTTTTTAAATAAAAGCACCCTAGATATGTATACATACTCATTTTTGTACTTGTATTTACAATTTCTTTTAACATCTAAATCCAAATTATTTTCTTTAAAAAATTTCATAATTTGTTGTAAACAAACGTACCTGACAACCCCATGTTATAATGATTGGAAACGATCTTAATTCGCACTACTTCCGGGTCCTAATCTCAATATATTCGTGATTTTTTGGGAATGTCTAGTGATACCTACTCATGCAAAAGAAAAAGCTAAGTGATTTGTTAAAAAGACACTAAAAATTTAGCTGAAAGCTATATATAATATTTCACGCTAAATTCAAAGAAATAATAGCTGAATTCAACCTGAAAGATTGCATGATTAAACAAATGCAATTGCATCAACGATAAGGATTTTGTATGCAACTTTTGTTCCCAATATTTTGTGAACAAAGATCGATAGCTTATATATAAGTGTATGTATATGAAGAGCATTATATTTGTGTTCGTCCCCACTGTATGGCAGCAAATGGTGTTGGAGCTTAAAAATGGAGGGTAAGTTGTGATTGTACAATTTATACTTCTGCTTTCGGGTAAGATTTTTTAATAGAGAATTTACTTTTGAAATATATAAACAAGTGAAATTTTGATTAAAAAATACCTAATGGCTGAAATGAAAAGCAGAAACAAAGAAAAAAACAATTTCTCTTACGGTATACGGTGGAAGATTTGTGATAAACATTGTTTTCCATATACAACCATTAGAATGAGTTGAAATCTAAAAAAAATTATTACTGATCTAGTATTAATATATGATTCACTTTAAAAATTTAAGAAAATAAATGTTTACTAATGTATTTAAATCTGGGCATGTACGGACCGCTCCGTTGGCCCCCACTACTTTTTTTTAAATATAGTTATGTGTTATTGCATTTCGTTCTGTGGTTCAACGAGTATGTAATGCATACTCGTGTAATTGTTTTGAGAAATCAATTGGTTTTTGAAGCGCGGACGACCTCAAAAGTATTTTGAAATCTTCTGATGTTGATCGTAGAATTAAATCACATACATATATAAACTCTGAGTGCGATACGTTATACCAACGTGTATTTTAGTTTATTTGAATTATTAAAATAAAATATGGGAGGACACAAGAAAAACAAACAGATCTTGTTCTGTGATAAAAATCGGCGTGACTTGACATCAACTGAGTTGGTTTGAGTTCAAAAGCAAATAATAGAATGCAACAATATTATTGTTTGGATTGTCATGTATATTATAATGTACAAGTAATATACTTGTACTATTATTGAAAACAATTTTGTTCTAAGAGTTTTTGGTAACAAATTTAGTTGCAATGATGAGCTAATGTTAAAATTATTAGGAAGTGTCGAAATACTATTGGATCACAGTTTTTAGTTCTTATTAACTTCCCTTGCATTTCTTTTTTAGTGGGACCTAAGTAACTGAGTTTATTAGTTAAATAATGGCATATTTACATATATATGTATACATCTTTTATATGCGCGTAATTAATCAATGTTGCTTATCACCGAAAATCGACTTACATACGACAGAAAGGCTTTTTCATATGTGAAAGTAATAAACTAAATTATAAATTGAAGAAAAATAATATTTTTGATTTAGTTTAAAGAATTAAGTGTATTTTTTTTAATAAAGAGAAGTATTTTCAACTATTACAATGAAATTGCATAAGTTTGGAGAAATAATTAAAATTTTTAATTAATATTTTATCAACTTGATTTCCTAAGAAATCAAAAAAATCAATAATATTCTATCACATATTCTATCACTTGAACTGGTAGATATACATATGTATAACAATCGTGATTATGCACATACACAACACTTATAACATCCTCCTAAAAATGTTGCATTTGCTTCACTTACTTAAGTAGAGACAAAGTCAAAAATTTTCAAAAAACCGGAGCTAATTTTATTTTTCAGAGCCATTCAGATAAAAGTTTATTAACATACCATGTATGTATTTATAAAGGAGAGGTGGCGAATGGCTTTACCAGGCCATCAAGGCTATGGAAGAAATGCCAAAATGACTATGGATGAAACATGTAAGAATATCATTTTGTCCAAAAATACTAGTGAAAACTCCATCCTAAGCGAGTTTAAGCTCTGTATGCTTATAACTTATTGAACGCTTTCTTAGCAATAAAAGCTTCTTATTTAAGATAAAATAAAGATCATTTGATACTATAGTAAATTATTTTTTATTTTGGGGTGAATTTTTAATTATGATTAACTTAACTTTTAAATATATATTTGTGTGTCTGAGTATGCCAATATTATCTTAGAATTTCAGCTTTTCATACATTGTTTATTTCAAAATATGAACAACAATTGCGTTTCATGAACTTATATTTGCTGTATTGATATTTGTTCCCAAACAAACATTAGAGGCATTTCTACTTAATATTGATCCATGCTACTCATGAATGCAATTGCAACTACGAATGCATTCATGTGGATACGGATGCTTATATACACACATATATACGAGTATATAAATATATACCTACATGTGAAGATGCATCGATTCCAAAATCTTTGGTTGCTGTTCGATACAAACATATAAAATATGGCAGTCATTAAACATTAAATGAACTCTAAAATTAATATTGGTTGCTCTTGTTGTAGTCGTAATTGACCAACTTGTGTTTATATGCTTTAAATTTCAGGACACCTGGAATGTTCTTGTGGCAAATGTATATACGGATTTATATCATAATATATATTTATATATATACATATATATATATATATATATATATATATATATATATATATATATATATATATATATATACATATGAAAATATATGTATACATATGAAAAATATATGTACACACCTACTTATGTACAAGGATATGTAATCTTCAATTAATATGTAGTGCACACACCCATTATACCTTAATTCAATCCATATAACTTCCAAATAATGGCCGCTGTACACAAAAACATTAAATAAAATTATTGTAACTCGCTTGCTTAGATATGGCCCTTCTTGCTTCTTTAGAGGTTTTCTTCTTTTTTGGAATAGCGGCTTAAAAAGTCGCATTTATCAAATTGATGGTCACTTTATTATTGCCATCCATACTTTACGAACGTTATGGACGTGCGACACATAGAACCAACTCATTTTCCAATTGTTTTTTATATGAGATTTAACTCAAAAATAAATCACCATTAAAACAATTTCATAGTTGGAAAGTTGTGTTGCGAATAACGAAAAAGGCATTAGAATTATCATGAAAATTGCCATTAACTAAAAAACAAAATTATCTTTTATTACATTTTATTTATGCTTTTCAAAGTTGTTGACCATATTTTATCATATTAATCCTTAAAATTGCCCATATCTGTATATGATATGATATTTTGTACTTTTGGCCGAACCACAAATCGTCATTAGAATCAAAATAATTTATAAAAATAAATCGAAATTTTTTTAAGTGCATTAGATTGTGATGTACATATCTTTATAGTATAATAAATAGGATTGATTAAGGCCTTATGAGATACATATTCTAAATGGAATTTATATAAATTTTAGGAGAAAAGCAATTAAATTCCCCATTTTTCTTCAAAAGGAGCGTTCCTTTTCATGAGATACCTACATACATATGTATATGTCATATTGATATATTTCGAGAGTCTACAATTGAATATCGGCCGATTAGAAAAATCGTTTCAATATATAAGTAAAATAAAACATCGAAGAAGCACAACAAGCTAAACAATAGCAAAGTTCATCAAATATGGTAAATACGACCGTCACTTGTTCGACTTTTTGCTATTTCGAGATCAAATCATCTATAGCACATTATTTTATTCAACAATATTTCGCCTTTTTTGATATTATATAAAAATTTTTAATTTCCTCATGATGATGCCCAAAGGCATATCAAAATATTGAAAAATAAATTAGATTTGCAATATATTAACAGAAATCTTGTTAATTTTGAAATAAGTTGAAGATAGTAATTAATTCAGTTAAGTACCGATTTTTATTATACTATACATATAGACAGTTTGTGTTGCCTTCGATCTTTTGCATATTTTTGGACTTTCTGTACCATTGATATTGGTGTCATCATTGAGAGTTTACAATTAACCGCGATACCAAAAATATGGCAGCATTACACCCTATTCCTCATATCACATACATATCGTTACCTCCTAAGTTTAGAGGTTTTAATAGAAAGCGGTGGTATTAAATTTTCGATTACAAAACTTTAAATTGTATCAATATTTTTCCTTCCTATAAAGTAAGAAAAACGATAGTTAAAGCTTTCCAATATATTGTGTTACTGAATAATTTGAGAAATCAGGCTTGATGATTTTTCGTAACTGGCCCATGTAATCTATTTGAATACTAACAAGACCAGCCATCTAAAATATCATTTTACAATTTGTATATTTAATCAAGAAGCTTTTAGCCTGGATTTTCGAAAAAATTTAAGCAATCCAATCAGGACTATGTATTTAAAGCCCCCTATTCGGGACTTTATTTGAGCAGAGTCCTCGATTAAAAATTGACTACATACTAGAAATATGGAATATTTCTATACTGTCCCACTGTGCACCGTTTAAATCAATCCGATGTAATTCAAAACTTGTTATATTATGCCCTGAAACATCAGCATTTTAAAACTAGTCCACGTTTATCACAATTTATATAAAGCCTATGTACATAATGTATATAAATAGATACATATACGAGTATACGTATATGTATGTAGGGGAGAAATGCCCTGAATTAAAAAAATATCTTAATAAATACAGTACTTTATACATGAAATACTATGTATCAGCAAATTTTCAAAATACAAAATACATGTTTATTTAACAAGGGTGTGCTAAAGAGAGTGTGTTGCTTGCTGCAAGTGTACGAAGGAGTGCGACATGAACGTATGTGCAGTGGTGGAAAAATAATACGGATCAAAAAGAAATTCATTAATATATATTTTTTTAATTTAGTTAATGAAGAAGTTATAAATATATACATAATACAAGAACTTCATTGCTCTAATTGTAGCTTCTAGCACTCACAAAAAGAGTACATTTTATATCCCACATGTATATTTAAATTGTGTCTATGAAGTTTCTCCAGCTGGTCGTATCCTGCGCCAGATGTCTTATTTGTAGCCAAAACAATCTATTAGAATGCATTTTATCCTGGGTCATCCTCTACTTCTCGTGCCCTGTGTGTTCCATTGAAGAGTTTATTTAGCGATATCTGAATTTCCCTTCAGAGGAAGTGGAGAATCCAGCGCCATTTTCTTTCCCGTACTTCAACGTCAATTGGATTCTCATTACAGATAGAAAGTAGATCGTCGTTACGTGGCCAGAATGTCGAAATTATGCGCTTCAGCTTTTTTGTTTAGAACTGCTTACTTTCAATGTCTTGTATCCGTACAGCAGTACAGATTTCACACTGGTTTTGAAAATGCGAATTTTGTGTTTTCGTGAAATTTGTAACAACTGCCATATCCTACTAAGGGAGGCATACGCCTGTCGTCCTTTGTTAATTCTCTCCATCTTTGCAAATAATGCTACGTAGATAGCAAAATTTATCGGCGTCCTCAATTATATTTCCATTTTGATTTACAGGTGTTGTGATGTTATTTGATATCCGCATGATCTTAGTGTTCTTGTTGTTGATTTTCACCAACAGCAAGTGCTTTTGTTTCCAGGTTCCAGTTTACTGATTTTGTATTCCGGAGATCGTACATATGTAACATCAAGCACATGTTATCTGCATAGTCCAAATCATTAAGTTGACTATTAATTTTCCATTGTGTCATGACGGAGTCTAATACTCTCACAAAAAATAAATTCAGACTAGAAATTAACGTAACCATAATCAGATTTTTACAAAAAAATATTAATTTACAATCCTGTTGTATTTGTGGAATAAATGAAAGAAAAGGATAAACCAATAATTTGCAAAAATGAATATATGTTTCGTAAGTATGGCATTAGTTGGGTATTTGCGAGAAAGTTCTCTGATTCTTCTAACTTCTTGGAGTCGTAAGTTCATGAGACCCACGAATTTGGGAGAAATGGAGAGGAAACATTCTGCACTTTATTATACATATCGTGATTACTTTAAAACTTAAAAACTAATTCCTATAGAGTTATTTTATAGGTCTCAAATCAATTACGATCGATTTTATTAAAATCATGATATCGCATTTCTTACGAAAACCTCCACCTTAACAGAATTTATTTCTTAAAAATATACGTTTTCACCGGCGAAGGATATCCAAATAGCCTAAAGCGAAAATTTTAATTCGAATTATTATACCATTAAGCCGAAATTTTATGAAGCATAATAATCTTGAAATGTCCAATAGAAGCTTGAAGTCATGATTTTTATAAACAACAAAGTTCTCGTAACGAAACACTTTAGAATTCATTTACAGAGAAGTAACACTCAGACAATGTGTACTACTAAGGTGTACAGGTGGTAAAATGAGAAGACGGAGAGAAAGCGAGCCTAAGGTCTTTTTATATATCTACTATTTCGCGTTTCTATACAGCAGAGTTTCAGCGACATTGGTGTTAAGGAGACGCATAAAGTTTGTTAAGCTGTAGGTGTATCTATTTTATTAATTGTTTTACTTCGCCGACGATTCTGCTAACATTACCGACGAAGGAGGGTGCCGTGATGTAGTACGTCAGCGTAGTAGAGTATCAATCGCTGGGGGTATTGTTGATTACCCAGTGCTATCTCTTCACCAGTTAAATAGTTCAACAACAAATAACACAACACCACACTAACGTATATCAAAAAAATTCATGATGTTGATGACTTGTCTTCAACAGTAATCGAACCTAGGCTCTCAGTTATAAATTTCTTTGTAGTCATTTACCAACATTGCGATGCAATTTGGCAAACATATATAAAATTTATTACTCCTTTATTACAACGTTTCCATAATTCAACAAATACAATAATTCAAAATTTTATTTATAAGAATATAAAAAAGTTAAAGACATGTATAGAAATTGTTTCAGACCAATCGTTTTATCCGCCATTATCTGTATGTTTGTACGATTGCTATTTATTTATGTTGATGTCCGAGCTTAAAGTTTCCTTCGGAAAACGTATAAGCAAAAGAAAATAATAAAAGAAAATATCCTTGTCATTAGACTGATTGTCAAATGAATATGTACACACATAAATGCATATGTATGTACGAGTTCATGTATAAATGAACATTTTACCTAAGAAAGTGGCAGGCGGATGGAATTTTTCGGTGGCCGTGGTTCTTTCAATGCTTACTAATGTATTGTTGCAAGTATTTAATTTCATTTATTAATTTGGTAATCAATATTAATTTAACCCTTCTCTTTGTTTATTTCTGTTATCGATATTCTCTTCAGCCATCCATCATTTGAATTTAACAGCATTTCAGTATTCGTATAATCGCTTGTTTCGCCTTGACTTTGCACAAAAAGGAAGTTAAACACTAAATTCAGAAAATTGTAATGTTGTTCACCATCATCTACATATGGGGTATTCCACATGAAGGTGCATAGGCGAAATTATTGTTATTTACTATTTTGTTTGATTTTCAACCATGATCAACACATTATATAAATATAAATTTTACTAAATAATAATAAATAAAGTATAATAAAGTTTTACTAAATGGATCTTTTGGCCTAATTTTTTTTTCATTTCTTTTTTAAGGTTTGTGACTTGAACATATAAAACAGTTTGAAAAGAAAAATTTTATTAAAAATAATATAAATTTTAATAATATGACCATTATACCTTTGTGTAAAGGTCTTCTTAATTTACGGGAAAAAACTGTTTTGCTGACAAAAAAATGGGTAAGTCCACATACTGAGGGCTATTTTCCATTTATTGGTTATTTAGAATTTTATAAGAACCACTTGAACAAAAATATTATATTTTTGGAGAAGGTAAAACATAATAAGAACGAATTTTTTATTTCCGCAAATAAGTATAACTCTATAATACATTTTGTGAACATGTTTAATTTATAGCTCCTTCCTACATGATGCTGTTCATGAATTTGTTGACAACCGCCAAAAATAAAATTTTGAATATATGTATATTCATTAGCTACTTCACTTAAAAATTTGACAACTTATATATGTACATATGTACTTCTAAGATTTTGTTTCATATAATATGAGTTCCATTTGTGAATTTTAGCATCATTTAAGAAATAAAAAAGGGGTTGCAATAGGACAATAAAGAGGTGTTGAGTTAGAAGATTAACCCTTATTGGTTTTTTCCCCTCAGATTGTTAAATGAAACAAAGGCTTAAGCAAGTGCAGAAAATTAATTAAGTTTAATGTATCCGAATATCTATTCATATAAATACATTTACATACATATATAAGCATTACAGTTGTCATCAATCATAATTTCCAGCAACGTCATTCCTGTGGTTAGCATTTAATACAACGTGACTGCTTTTGTTGATAAACAGGATAAACGTGAAAAGGTTTATTGTTGTTCATTCAATTTGGTTCTCTAAGCAAAAACTGATATCAAAAGTAACAACAAAGAAGTCGTATGTATAATAACTAGATTTTATTTAATATATAGACCACATTTTATATGATATGACACTCATTAAGGTAAACATCGCTTGTTCCTCTTACTCCACGAAGCAGCATAGTGCCATAACAAGGTGATTCCAATAATCTCGATCTTCGGCTCGATGCTTGAGTTCGTTCCACTTTATACGCAATCTCAAAAGTTCTGTTGTCAGTTGCCGCTTTCAGGTATGAGCTGTTCTCCCCACTCATCTACTTCCCTGTGGATTCCAATCTAGGCATTTTTTTGGCAATATCATCATCTGGTTTACGGAGGGTGTGACTTATCCAACTCCATTTCCGCCTACTCATTTCCGCTGTAATAGCCTGTTGGTTTGCCACTATCCAGAGCTGGTTGTTGGATATTGTTACAAGACAGAAAATCCTTAAGATTTTGCGGAGGCATTTTTTGAGAAATCCCTAAAGGCATTTTATGTCCCGTGGTGCCATGTTCCCGGTCTCGCATCCATATAACAATGTGGATTTTATATTGGAATTAAATAGTTTGATTTTGTTTTGTTTCGAAATATTAGACCATTTCCAAACTGGGTTTAACTGGGCAAATGCACTCCGGGCCTTATTTATGTATCTGGATATATCTGCTGCTGAGCCACCAATTGTGTCAATTGTGCTACCCAGGTAGCAGAAGGACTTAACATCTTCAATATCTTGATCGCATACAGAGAAATGGCAATCTGTGTTACTATTGACGCAAAGCGATTTTGTTTTGGGTATATTTATCTCCAGCCCATTTAATTTTGCGATGTCACTGATGGTGGAAATTTTTGACTGTATCTCTGAAAATGAGTGGCTAAGTAGAGAGATGCCATCGGCATAATCTAGGTCCTCCAGCCGTCATTCTAATCCCACATAATACCTCTCTTGTGATGGCTTGTTGCCTTCTGCATTAAGCATCGAGGATGCAGTTAAAGGTGATAAGACCCTGTCTAACTATAGTTTTCACCGTGATTCTATTGCTCAGTTGTTTTTCGTACAACACACGGCAAGTGACATTCTTGTACAGGGCTTTGATTAGTCGCGTTAGGTTTTCGGGACACCTTTGCATACCAAAGTCTATAAAAATTAGGTATAATGGTGATCTTCATTCCACTGATTGTACTACGATAATCCTAAGACTGTTTACTTGGTTAATACAAGATTTTCCGGAGCGAAAGCCAGCTTGCTCATTTATGAGTAATGAGAGAATTGTTTCAAAAACATATTTGAATGAAATTATCATATAGTAATTACGCTAAAGGTTAAAATTTACTTATATAGATATGTATAAATTTCAACATGCATAACCTACACATGATATTTAATAATCTCTTCTCTACATATATAAAAATTACGTGTATGTTCGTGATCGCTAAACTCAAAAACTACCAGACCGATTTTTAATTTTATATGCATGCTCTATGGGTCGTGAGTAGTGTTTCTGTATAGTTTGAAGTTCGTCCGACACGTGGCCCAATATTTAGTTTTTTTGTGTTTTGCCTGCTAGAGATTAGCGCGATAAGCCTATGCTGTGTTTCGCTGAAGGCGTTGGGTCTTTAATCAGCCTGTAGTGGCGTTAATTAGCCCGATACCGGTATTTGAACAATAATTGCTATGTCGATTTAGTGCACCTTTCATTCATTCGAAATATCAATCCGCCATAACTTTGCAACGAAAACAGACTTGCAGTGAAAATAAAATAGGAAACGAGATGAGTTTTGAACTAAAAATATATAAAAATTAAAAGTACCCATAGACCAGGCAATATTATTGAGTATGCTACTGCCATTATCATTGTCGTTTGACTCCACACTGTACAAATAAAATTATTTAAAAATTATTTTTCAGCAGATGTTTGTTTCATATAAAGCTTAATTTTATTGCCTTAATTTATTTATTTGAGTTTTATTTAGAAAACAACCACAATGTTGTAAAAAATTTATACATTTTTCTCTTTTCAATTCATACATTTTTCCAAATTGTTTGACTTTAATAAATATTTTTATTGAATCAGACAATACATTTATTGACAAAATTGGATCGTAAGATTTTTTTTAATTTGTTGCATTTGAATTTACATTTACATGTAAAAGTAAAAAAACCTCCCCACGCATACTCGCGCATATGAACCCAAACTTATTTTCTTCTCCTTCATCTTTGCCCAATTCATCCTACTCAGATGGTCAATAATAATAAGAGTCCACATGCTTATTTAGAATACTAAGCACTGAATAGGCTATAATTTATTTGGTTATAAGATAAAAGGCCATTAATTATATTGCAGGCTTAAAAAGTTCTTAAGGGTTACGAAGGAAACTTATTGCTATATTCTTGATGAGCTAGATCTTGTGGCATACTTGGATGAATCAACGTAATAATAAGTTACTGGGCCACAAACCTTTCAAGCTTAAACGTTCTTCGAAAGTAGACCAGATAAATATAACTTTATAGTTGACTATTGGCTAGAGCTTTTCCTTCAACTATGGGCACTGTATAATTATATGATAAATCATATATCTTGCTTAAATACATAATTCATAATGCAGTTAAGGTATTAAGACGAAGTATATAGTGCCTTTAACGCGGAAAGAGTTTAAGTAATCAATCGATATTTTACTATCACTAAAATTAAACCTTAAAATTTAATAATCTCTACAATTGGCATCACACGTTTAATACCGAAATTTGCAGGAGCTAGTCCCATTTGGCATCCCTAGTCCTTATACAACACTACAATCATTTGCTTTTACGAACGCTGTACGAAAGTTGAAACGGAGTCTGCTTAAACTCTGATATCTTACCACTGAAAAGGCATACAAAGCGATGCTTATGAGCACTTTCGGAACAATTATTGACTATGTTAATTAAACAAACCAAATCCAGCCCTCTCAAAGATTTTATTACTTTTTTAATAATGAACTATTCCTTAAAATTGAATTCAGATATTTTTCAAACTTTCAATAAACCCAAAAGGCTACTTATTAGGTTTCATCAAATGCAACGGACGTATCTGAAGTTTCATTTATTTACATTTACATATAAATATAATTTTATATTTTTTATATACAATTTTTCACATTTCCAAACGTTATAATTTTGCGAGTTTCGCTCTGGTATTGAAAAGTGTGCACTGACGTCACAGATCCTGTTCTTTACTCAGATTTCAAGTGATAATAATACCCTTAGAGGGAATGTTAACAATTTTATTAATTGTTAAGAAAACAAACATAGAAATTACTTATATAATATTTTGTTTTTGTTTTAATAATAAACTTCTCCTGTACAGACTTATTCCATAGAACAAACTAAAGAAAAACGATTTGAAAATCATTTAACTGCAATCTAGACTAAAAGATGAAAAGTACGTTCGAATGAAATCAATTAAAACACAAAAAACGAAATGTATGTTTTCTCAGTTACCGTTGTGAGCAAGTATATAAGAATAACATTTTAAAAACTGATTTAATTTTGTGTATTTAGGCTGTGGAATAATGTCTATCAATCTGACAACGAGAGCCATATTTGCCCGTATTCCTTAAATCAATAGTAGAGCATTAACTTGACAATGTGAACGAGTGAATGGGGGAGGGTATTAAATCATTGTGTAGATGTGACATTAGAAAACTTTAAACCTTGATAAGTTGTATTAAATACAATTTTTGCTCTCATTCTTATGTTGCATTAAAGCATGTACATCTACCCACAAATGTGTAAACATACTCGTATTCAGTGGATCCCACAATATAAATAAAGTGCCCAGTATGACTGTACTATATATAATCTTTCATAAGAGTCACCGTAAATACCATCCCTCTGATCCGTTAATCAGATTTAGTTTTCTTTCTCATTATGAATCACATATGCCAGATTTCGTTGATACGAGAAAAGATTAACATTGTTATTCAAGAAAGTCCTTTTTGATATGTCATGTAACCGTGTTAATAAGTTTATATAATTTTCGATTTTTCGGTAGTTACAAAAGTTTTCTATAAATGTAACCTTACCAATTTGCCCGAAGTATTATGGTATGATTCTAATAATTTCACACGTTCAATCTTCGAATACATACGAGTGTATATGCATGTATTTTGAAAACAATAATAAAAAAGTTATATTTGTTTTTGCAAAATGCATTGTTTGTTGTGGCTTTAGCTTTTCATATACCGACATTTCATTAGTTGCTAAAACCAAATCGTCAGTGAAGTTTAAGCAGTTTGAAAACATTCAACCTTGGATGTTTATGCCACACAAATCAAATACAATATGAGAATTCAATATTGTATATGAATTATAACAAATACATAATCATAGTAGGCTTAGAATGCTCTTATACAAACAACACAACAAGCAATTATACTTAACGTGAGTCTATTTTACTTTTGTCTCAACACCCATACAATTAAACGCCCGTTGGTCGTTAATGACTCTAATGGAAACCTTTCTAATATTTTCCGATATTATATTTAACACTGAGTAAAACAAACTATGAACGTCTTAAGTTAAATTTTTTTATGCTCCTATTAAATAATTTATGACAAAGCTTAGTTGGGTGCTTTTTTTAAGTTAATCTTAGATGCTGAGAATATGTTTAATTTCTTGCAATTAGGAAAAAGTGTTTTCTTATAACGTAAGATAGGTATGCCAATTGAAAAGTATTTGGGATAGTTTTGAGCACAGATTAATTAAGAACATACTTTTATTAAGAGTGAATACTTGAAATGGTTGAAGCAAAACACAAATGATTACTGATGCCGTGTTATCTGCGTTCAGAGTTCGGCGCAGCACATGTTCCCTTTTGGTGAAGTGAGTGCTCTAATTAGGTTGTCCACGTACATACCCGTACTGTTTTTGTTGTCGTTGAAATATTTTGATTATTTATTCAAATACTGTAGGAGCATTGCACAATGTCATATAAACAACAGTACAGTTGCAAAATTGTTAATTTTTTAATGCCAAAATAAACATATTTATTTAAGAAAACATAGTATACAATCTCTTTTGACGCTGCCAGTACATATTTATTTATATGAAACGTATGTTTTGCATCGTGTCCGAGTTAAACCTTTCAATAAACAATTCTTCCTCGATTAGGAAGTATTACGTTTTGGGAGACTTGTTTTCCTTGTTCTTTCTGAAAATTAAATTACACACATCGACATCATTTGTGGTTCTTTGATATTTAGAACGCAGGAACAATTTTAAAATTTTCTGAAGAATATGCCCGAAGAACCGTCGAAATATTGAATAAAATAAATTTATTTGTATTTTATAAAAATACCTAAGGCTCACTAATTACATAAGATATATATTATTTATTTAAAATGCGATTAAGACCACCAATTTGGAGTAAACATAAGTATGTACAAATATTTTGTTTTATTGCTTTCCAGCCATTTACTAATAGAGTAATGTGTTAATATAGCTGTTTACGACCTTTAGTGCGAAATGTAAGTTTTATTAAAATCGTGTAAGTATTTATGGACTTACAACGGTTTGAAGCAACTATAATGGGATTGGTTTCCATATATAAATATAATTGGTTGCTAAATATAAATATAATGTAATATAATTCAGGAAAACCCCTTTTTATATGTGCCGTAGAATTTTGACTACTATCAGATTTTCAACTGACCTTCGTAGACTAGTAGGTAGTGTAATAGACTCCTAGTGCGAAGGTCCCAGGTTCGAATCCTGCCGCAGAACTCTGGCAGTTGTGTTTGATAATTAAAAGGAGCGCACAACAAGCCTTCACCGGCTTAAGTGTATGTCGTATGATATGGGCTATCACACCGCTCCAATCAACCTAACCTCACCTATCAGATTTTCAAAATTTGGAGCAAAAACAGCTGCAGTTTTTGTATTTATATATATATATATATATATATATATATATATATATATTTTTTTTTTTTTTTTTTTTTTTGATCATATATAATTATCATTTGTCCAAAGTATACAGCCATCTCCTGTAAATCGACTTGTTTGTGAAATTTTGTGTTTCCAAGAACGCAAACTATACAAATTGATTGTTGTTCTGTAAATCGTGTGATATAGTACAATTAAAGTTAAATTAAAATTACACATTTCGAAAACCAAAAACGTTAAAACGGAAATAAATGAACGCTTAGTAATAAAAAATACAAAAGTATTAATTAGAAAAATTTTATACAAGTATTGTGATGCCTCTACAATTTTGGAGAAATGTTTGGAGGAAATTTCGGAATAACATATGGAGTGATTTTTAGACTCATGTTTTTTAAATGTATATGTACTAAAGTGCATACAATTTAATAAAGTAGACTTATGAATAATAATATTTTTTTTGTGTTTCTGTAGGAATTTCTTAGATTACGGGCAATAGCAGATTCGATTTACTTTCGATCAAGTTTATTTAATCGGGTTTTCAAACGAGTAAAATTATGTGAACTAGAAAATCGGGCCGAAAATTGCATAAAAATGCTATACAATCGCTAGTTTGCAAAAAATTTCTACATTTCATCAGTTTAATTGTCTAAAACTGGCAAAATTTTGCATAAAAAACTATAATTACGATTAAATTATTTCAAAACGAAATTTAAACGTAACTGTTATTAGCGATTATTATTTCTATCGAACATTATAATGAGATTGGACGCAAAAATATTGGAGCCAAAATTTAAATTAATTCAAAAAGATATTTAAAAAAATCTCATAATGAAGCCTTTAAAAATGTTGCATAAATAAATTCGAGTTCATTTGAAAGTAAAAGCTAAATTTTTCACCTTTAGAAAGTTTTTGTACAATCACAACACAACAAACAATTACAATTGACTTGCGTCTTTTTGTTTTTTCTTTTTACGCCTTTATACAATTAGTCGTTATTTATACAATTAATGGTTATTTTGGAGAATATCTCGAATAACGAATTTGATAAATATTGTTTTTAAACAATAAGAATTTGTTTAAAGTAAATTATTACAAAATGAAGAATTTAAATTTGCAAATGTTGTAAGATCGAAAATAAATTAAATAATATTTGATTCACAATAAAATCTAAATCCAATTAATGAATTTCAATATTGGGTATTTAAAATAAAGATTTTATACTTAATGTTGTTGTGTTTGTTTGTATAAAAACATTCTAAGCCTACTATGATTATGTATTTGTTATAATTCATATGCAATATTGAAATTCTCATATTGTATTTGTTTTGTATGGCATAAAGATACGAGGTTGAATGTTATCAAACTGCTTAAACTTCACTGACGATTTGGTTTTAGCAACCAATGAAATGTCGGCATATGAAGAGCTAAAGCCACAACAAACATTTTTTCAATGCATAAAGATTTTATTTTTAATTTTTTGCCCAACTGAATACAATCATTAATGACCAACGGGCGTTTAATTGGATGGGTGTTGAGAGAAAAGTAAAATATACTCACGTTGAGTAAATTGTTTGTTGTGTTGGTTTGTATAGAAACATTCTAAACCTACTATGATTATGTATTTGTTGTAATTCATATGCAATATTGAAATTCTTATATTGTATTTGATTTCTGTGGCATAAACATCCGAGGTTGAATGTTTTCAAACTGCTTAAACTCCACTGACAATTTGGTTTTAGCAACCAATGAAATGTCGGCATATGAAGAGCTAAAGCCACAACAAACTTTTGATTTTTTTAATTAATAAACTTAATCTATTTTTTAAGCTTAAGGTCTCTTAATTTTTTTAATTTTTATCAATATTTCGGTACTCATCGACTATCACCTTCAGGATATTTGTTTATTTTATATACATAAATTTATAAATATTAACATTTGAAAAATTACAATGAATTTTTTTCATATTTGAAATAATAATCTCATATTCAGAAAATATTTAAAGTAATTATATCAATACACATAATAGACAAACGCACATACATTTGTACGTTAAATAACAACATTACAAAGTCATGAATGCAACAAAACATATATGCAAGTATTTCCATACAAATAACATGTTGATACACGTGCATGTCTAAACACAGAAACAAATTTCAAAAGAAGGCTCATTTTAGAAATGTCACAAATTATAAAACTTCAACCATTAGTTTAGTACACTCCCATAAGAAATAACATTGCTGAAAACGTTGTCAGCTGTTAACTAAAGACGGTGAATTCAGGCCTAAGTGATGTACAAAAAATTTTTTTTATAAAAATTCCTTTTTTATATTTTTTTATTTTTTAATTTTATTTTAATGTATTCCTTTCTAAACTAAAAATGATCTCAAGTTATTGAATTAATGTTATGTTTTTGTTTTCAATGCAGAAGTTGAATTTTTCCTTATTATTTAATTTTAAATAAAAACTAACTTTTACGAAAAAAAAATTATCCTAGGCCATAAATTACTTGTTTTTAAAGGCTGGGGCACATGGAATCCGTCATCCGTCATCCGTCGACTTTTTCAACTGACAGCTAAGTTAAAATACAGGTTTTGTTATGAGCTTGGTTACATACAGTACGTCTCCTTCAACGCAACGTATGAAAGTTGGGCAACTTTTAACTTTTGACGTACGTTGAGTACTTTGACAACTATCAGTTGATTTTTTGGTATGTTTTGTTTTAATTAAAAAAGTCGAAGGATGACGGATTCTATGTGCCCCAGCCTTAACAGAAGACAGTTTATAATTTTCCCCGGGAATCCCGGGAAGCGAAAAACTCCGGAAATTCCTAAACCCTAACTGCAACTCATAATAAGGTGCTAAATTTTGCAACTGCAACTCATAATAAGGTGCTAAATTGTGCAACATTTCAACTTACATAAGTATACAAAAGTGAAATTACTCTGATAATATTAAATGACTAAGTATACTACCACAATAATTTTAAATATAAAAGAGTATGATGGTATTATATTTTCCATCTCTGACTTCTATAAAAAACGTACACAAAACTTGAGTGCCACAATTTTTACTATCGCAGAACTGCTCAACTTGGGAAATAGAAAACTTATGATTTTCGTTAGTATGGTCCTCAAAACTGCCAGCATATATCCTAGACTTAGCAGATCTACAAGGACTAGAAGAATTGTACATTACAATAACGCTATTAAAGTACATACATATTATAAAAATAATAGAAGGAATATTTTTTCCATTATTTCAAAAACAAATAATGCAAACATACATATACAAAAACAAATAATCATTTTAATAATAGACACAAACAATGTTGCACATACATACATAGTTATAGACATTTATTCAATAAGAAATGTTAGATTTTATCACATGTAATTTTTCAATGTTAAAATAACATAATTATAATTTAAAGTTAAATTAACATACATACATGCACGTGCATCAACATGTTATTGGTATGCAACACTTTTCATATTATGCAAATATAAACTCCCCGAGGCATTTAGGATAAAATAAGAGTTTGTGAAGCAGATAGTACTTGGTTCATTTTGAAAGCATATACGGAACTATTACGTTACTTGAGAATTCAAACTGAATGTAAATAAGGTGTATCTAACAAACTTAACAAAGACATAGTAAAATTGACATGCATAAAAATTTTTATATATAAAGATCAACATAGCTTTACCCTTTTTCTAGAAAAGTTGGAAAGGAAAGGTGAATCTGTAGCCCCCAAAGAAAAAATATGACTTTAATATAGTATTTATATCATTACCTTTGCTTGTAGGCAGCATAAAAAATTACAAAACTTTATTTCATTTGCTTTATCAAAAAGAGTATATACCAAAAAGAAGATGAATCGTTATTTTCTTATACCATTCCGTAGTCCTTCAAAGGTTAATATCGAGCAACAGGTTCTAGTTTTTGAAATAGTTGTTAGCAAAAAAAATCAAATATTTGGATCAGACTTTATAGGTTTAGCGCTAATAATGATATTTTTTTGCTAATAGATGAAAAACATTCGTCGACGGGAGATTACATGTCCTTACACTTCAAAAAACTTTAAAAAATTTAAATTGATGAATAACATTGACTTCGTCTTTCACATGCATTCAATGCTGTTTCTAACACAAACGGTAAGGTTGAAGCTAAATATTAATTTTGTATCAGCCGCTTAAGTATTTTGTTGTATATATTGTATTGTGTGATAACTAATATGACATTGCTTTGGATCAGCTACTGAGATTTATTATCCTTTACTATTTCATATTTCGTGTAAGCGTATACAAAATTCTAAATGTTTGCGATTGAATTCATAAAAACTTATCACACATAGATGAGCCTTTTTTGTAAAGTTAAAATCAGAATGAAAAGCCTTAAAGTCGATATACTAGAATACATATAAATATAACATTGTTGTATCAAAAATATTTTAAGTTTTGAACTTTATTTTCATAACATTAAAATACATATTTCTATTAATCATAATTTAACATAAAATTTATGAATGCATTTTTTAAGCACCTCGTATATGAAACTTAATCTTTAGAGATTCATTAGAACAGATTAATTGATTTAGTTTATTATTACTTTAAATAAGATGTAATGATACGATTAAAAATTAATAATTTCGATCTAAAGGTTACTAAAAACAAAACAAAAGATGTAACTAATATAAAATTTGAAAAATTCAACAACTAATTAACAGAAAAAATTAAAAAAGTGTATTTCGCTCGCGCTAATTATACGAATTTGAAAATAGATTTATGCAAATCAAATTAATGTCACACATACATACAAATACATAGTTGTGAATACATTAATCCTAGATTTTTTGTCTGAAAATCTTTTCCATTTAAATTGTTAAAAGCATTCTGAATTACTTATTGAGCTTTTTGCACTGTTCATAATACATTTATAAGTTCGCCACTGATCTATGTAGAATATGTATGTAAGTATGTATAACTTAAAAATTTGCTTGTTCGCTAAAGTAGCACGTTGGCGGCAGCTTTGTGTAGGGGATTAATATAAATTTGCTTTTCCTTTGTTATGAGCATGTTTTATTTAAGTGCGTGTAGTTCTATGAGGAAAATATTTTTTTGATGAAACTGCTGAATTAATTTTTTTCTTTAATTAAAAATTTTCACTTTTTTCGAAATATATTAGCAGAAATGACGTAAGTGTAATTTGTAGAATGCTCGTATTAGATGATTTGAGTTTAAGGAGGGAAAATTTTCTCATCAAACTTAACTCTTTTACTCTAAACTAAATTATTCATTTATAATTGGATTTTACTAAATAGAAATGAATTTATTTAAAAAACTATAAATTTTTCAATACGAATTAATAAATTCGACTTGTTTTAATAAATATATTTGTATATGCAAAAATACACGTACTTATATTCAAGGCAAGTATATTAAAATATTTAAGTATTTTAATATTTTATTGTTTGTTGTTGGCTCAGCTAGGTATATGAGTGCATTTCATTGGCGCTAACCAAACCATCAATACCAAATCATGATTGAAAACATTCAAGCTCGTATACTTATGCAAAAGACTACAAATATATATGAGAATTCCAACAGAACTCAATCATATTTTTCTATTTGTAGTCAACAAAAACACAAAAGTATAATAGCTTTAGAAAGCTTTTGTACAATCACAACACAACAAACAATTATAATTGACTTGTTTTTTTTTCTTTTTTACGCCTTTATACAATTAATCGCCCTTTGCGTGATAATGAAAGTATTTATAAGGCAAAATGAAAAAACAAAATTTATAATAACAAAAATTTGTTATTCGGGATATTCTCCAAAATAACTATTTTAATATTTTTTTATTGTTTGTTGTTGGCTTAGCTAGGTATATGCCTGAATGCTTTCAATCATGATTTGGCGGCTAAAAGGGTACTGTTGATTTGGTTAGCGCTAATCAAATGCAGGCATATACCTAGCTGAGCCAACAACAAACAATAAAATATTAAAATAGTTATTTTGGAGAATATCTCGAATAACAAATTTGATAAATAATCAGTCCTGTCACAGAAATCAATTTCGATCGAAAGTGGAATTGATTCCGTATTTTGCTTCTCCAGAAAACAAAAAACCAAATTGTTTTTCGGAATGAAACCACTTTTAATTTTATGATAGAATTTGTATTTTTTGTATCTGATAGTACAAAAACAAATTTAATTCTTTCTTGATCGAATAAATAAATTAATAAAATACGGAATCAATTCCACTTTATTTCGAAATTGATTTCTGTGACAAGCCTGAATATTTATGTACATATGTTCATTTTGATATTTAAAACTGGTTTTTTCTTTTAATTATTTCTTAAGGTGGGTTTCGTATTACCGACTTGGTTTTGAGTAAGAAATTAATTTTCCTTAAAATCATTTGCTTTAATTTTAGCGATTATATAATTATATTTTTACTACCGTATTCATAAAAAATTTCTATTGATAAACCTTTTATTAGAGAAATTTTATATGAAAAATTATTTAATAAATTCATTACAAAATAATTTGTTCATATACATAAATACATAATATTTATAAATGTATTTTATTATGGAAATCACCATATTTAAAATATGCTACACTAAAAACATATTTAACAAATGACAAATGTTTTGATTTTAAATCTCCACAAAATAGGACACTAAAGTCATTGGATTTCTAATTCTGACTACAATTGCTAATGTTACGTATACTTATATGCGTTATAAAAAAAAATAATATTTGTGCGCATATACATATTTTTAAATAAATAAATTATTAGTGTGTTATCTTTTCATTTTTTAAAGGAACACCTTCTTCGAAATGAACATCGGAAACTCTTTTACGTTCTGGCGGATTATTCCAGGGCTGTAATTCACCAGAACCTAATACCATGTATACTAAGGCACCAGAAATGTAAGTAGCAGCCAGAATCCAGAATACAATTTGCCATTGATGATACGATTTCTAAAAAGATTTTGAAGAATAGAGTTATGAAACACATATGTAAGTATAAGGCCGTTTACATTAAACTTACATCTTCGTATGTTAAAGCTCCCACCATCCACGTTGACAGGAATCCTCCAAATGAGGATAGAGTATTAGCTAAACCAAATATGGTCCCACTGAAATTGGGTGCAATGTCTAAGCCATTGCCCAGATATCCTGGGGTAACTGCCCCATGTGTAAATAAAGCTAATGTGAAAATCGTAACTGACCACCCAGCTTTACTGCCTAGAAACACTTGAGCAACCATCAGCAGACCAGGAGTTGTAAGAGCTTAAAATGTAGTAGTAGAAAAATTAACAATAAGCAAACAATTATCATTTTTAACTGATAAAATTATCAAAAATGCTCATAAAACAAGGCATCAAGGACACACTACGACTGACAATTAACTGGAGTAAACGTGAAATTTTGTTTATGTTCACACTTATCGTTTAAATAGCTCTATTCAAATGGAGAATGAACAAAAATAATTTCTTTATAATATCTCACTAATAAATATAAGAATTAACCCCAATTGTTGGTGCCTTTAAAACTTATAAAACATTTAATAGGAATTTCAAACTACATCACCAAGAAGTGGAGTTCGAAAATGATTTGGATTTGGTATGCAACTAGGCTTGCCAGATGGCCGGGAATGAGCTTGATTGTCAAGATATTTTAGTGAATGTCAAGTTTCAAGCTCAAGCAATATTTGTCAAGCTGAAATTGAACATTTTCAAAATTAAAATTTGCAGTTGGTTACATCTAAAAAATTTCGTTTTTTGGTAGTAAAGTTTAATTGTTGGCAACATATAATTTTATCCCTGTATCAACACACATAATTTGACTCATCACTGTATTTAGTACGAACTAAGTCCATTTTTTTTCCAAATTTAGTTTTCATTGAATTGAACTCGAACGGAAAGAATATAAAAGGTTTTTAGTTTTATTTTTTCTAAATAAATTTTGTTATCGCTTTTAAACAATATTAAGAAATAACTTTCTATTTTTGTTGCTTTTTTATTGTTTAAAACATAAAAGACATTTCTTTTGGCGCTTACTGTGCATACACCTATGTATGTTAAAAATATACAAACGTACATTTATAAGTAACGAACTGAATGAATTTTATGTAATTTTCCTGTAAAGAAATGACTGAATTGTTGATCTTTTTATGTTATTCTTGTTTTTTTTTTTTTTTTTTTTTTTTTTTTTGTAAGTAAACATCCTTTATTTCCGTTTTTAATAAATAAAGAATTTTTAATAAATTAAAAAAATTGATATTATCCCGTATTTTTAGTTTTTAAGCAAATATTTCAATTTGTCCAGTTCTCTTCTTAAAATCAAGCTCATTTGCACTAAATGTCAAGTTAGTGCTCATATTGAATCTGGCAACCCTATATGCAACAGTTGATGTTTAAAAACTCAAACGTTTTGTTAAACTTGTCTATAGCTAAAGCTGATTAAAGACAAACAAGTAGCCTAGAATTTCAGTCAAAATAGATTTCAAAAATGCTAAACGACTCACACCCAGCAACATTTTGAATATTTTGTATCCAATGTTTTATATTCGAACTGTACGAATGCAGGTTAGAAATATTAGAGCTCAAAAGAAGATCAAGTCCCAACTATAATTTATGGGAATATAATCTAAAATGATACCGATGCCATTGTAAATAGAATTTTAAACTTTGTAGTTTAATAGAGAGTTCAAAACAAAAATAATATTAACAAAATATTATTTTGTTTCACATAATATTATATATACTTATATATACATATATATATATATATATATATATATATATATATATATATATATATATATATATATATATATATATATATATATAAAGCCCCACATGCTCTCCGAATTTGAGGAAGCTTTTAAAAACAATTAATCTAAAAGAAAACTTAGTGTATTACAATCGATTGATTGTTCTATTTTCGAACTATGTATATGAACTACGCAAATTGATACTGAACTGCTTACATTATTGCGTCCGGACAATTATTGTAAAAATACGTAAGATATACAAGAATGTACATACATATATAAATCCAGACATATACTCGTTCTCCGGAAAGCAAATGACAAACAATATGATATATACCACAATTTTAAGAAAATTTTCACTTTCACTTCTAGACTCTCAACCATATTTATATACTACGTTAAGGAATTATACCTTTTCGCAGATATTGGACATTGGCAGATCATCTGCAACATGCGTGCAACAGCTAGTCCGTCAATGGCATCAATATATGTCACCAACTTCGCAGTATTGCCCAATTTTTACGCATTTACGATATTACCTGAACTCTCGCAACTCCTAGAGAAAATATGCAGCCTAATTTTAGAACTCTAAATGCATCAATACATCATTTTAATTGGCACCTTAAACAAACATTCACAGGAATTAAGTTTTGATGCGTACCCACCAATGATTAAAGGGTTTTTTTATATATGAAATGTTACAAAAATAAAACTAAACTTTTTCAATATGTATGTCGCCTTAATACTTACCGAAGGCCGTGAAAACTTTTCTTGTTGTTGTCGTGCTCAATGTACCCTTCTTACGAAGATAATCAGCAAACACTGATGAGCTCAATGCCATTACATATTTTCCCAAATAAGGTAAGGATGAAAACAGTCCATTCTAAAGGAAATTAACTAATTTATCCAAGCACACAGTTAACGTTTAAAAATGTCACTTACCTTTTTGATGTCGAAGTGTAATATTTGCTTCATAAACGTTGGCAATTGGTTGATGACTGTAAAAAAACCAAAGACGGATAAACCATGAGTTATGATAATAGCCCAGACCGCGTGAGAACTCAATAGATCGGCCCAAGGCACATAACTCGGTCGTCTTTTTGAAGTACTTGTGCCAATGGCTTCTTCAATTTCAAGCCTTTCCTCAGCGGAGATGCGTGGATGAGTGGCAGGAGTTTCAAAGACGAAAGTGAACCAGCAAATCGACCATAAAAGGCCGACGCCACCTGGAGACAATACATAATTAATTGTTAAAAACTATGGCATCTTAAAAAAAAAAAAATTTTATTTATTACATTTAGTTGTGTGTAGAGCAGCAACCGCATATAAAACAGTGAAATTGTATTTGGAATTATATACTCGCATGTATATCAATATTGATCATTAGGTTAAAAAAAAATGATGTTGGTAATTTAAGTATGTACATATATATAGTATATATATATATATATATATATATATATATATATATATATATATATATATATTTACATACATATATATATATATAATATATATATATATATATATATATATATATATATATATATATATATATATATATATATATATATATATATGTGTGTTTACGTTATAAATCGACCATTATGCTCTACACATTTTTTATATCTATAAACTTACATATATACTTTTAATTAGGAGCTAAAGTGTCATTACTTTGCTCATTTATCATTTCTTACTCTCTCTACCTAAAGAGAGATCATTCCCATTATTTTTACTTACTTTAACTAATGACATGAATTGTGATTTTTATTATATTGCTTAAGTTAGTTACTCAGTGAATTCCCTCTTATTAAGTTCAATAATATTAATGTGCAAAACCCATAAAATAAAATATTTGTGCTTAAAAGTAAAATCAAAACTATACATACATACATGCATATATATTTAAAGAGGAACATTTTATAGAAAACGTTCACTAACATTTAACTTAATGGAAATTACAGTTTATTTGTGATAAGTTATAGCTCCCAAACAAGTGATTATTTTGTAATAAATAAAACCCATTTTATACACATTAATTCAAACAATTTATATTTGTTTTTATACACCCACATACATGTATGTATATACATATAAATGCATCCATACTCGTTAGCAAACCCAAAGTGGAACAAACGAACAAGGAATTAGTTTTGCGCCAATTCTTCCAATAAATTTAGTATCATCCTAACATCAGCCTCTTTCCCTTGTGACATTAAACCCCCTCACCTCAACATTTTGCTGGTCCTTCGAACCGGATAGCCGGATTGACATATATATCTATATCTCGAAATATACATATATATGTACATGCATATGCCCGAAGATCGCAAGGAAGAGAGCACTCTGGAAGAAGTGACAGCCCTGGAATCTAACATTCTCATCGGTCCCATTGGATTAAAAAGTAAAAAAAAGCAAGTATAAAACCACAAGGTATGTATAAATAAGTTTTATTATTTTTGCTAACAACAACAATTACCCCGTTAAGTACGTATGCACTCACATTAGTAGAACCGTTTATTTTTATTCGCTTTGTAAATTTCCCTCGTTAATAAGAACAAAATCCACTTGTTGCGAAAATACAGATCTATTGGTAAACAAGTTGATATCCCTCGCATGTATACATATACATATGTATCAATATACCCAGCAACTTCTCCCTCAAACTCACTTGTGCCTATGCATCATTTGTCTTGTAAACATAATCATAATAAATAATTACAGATGTTTATAAGCATGAATCAGAGCAACATACAGTGAACTTCAAAACAGTTCAGACCCCTCTCTTATTAAAATTTGATTTTGTTTTTACTCTACTCACATAACCGTCGATGTTTTGAGAATCTCATACCCTACCAACTTTTTAAACGCGTCGTTACAGGGATTATAATTCAGTGGTGTTTTAATTACTCAATATTCTATTTATGCGTTATATCGGTTGTTAATGGAATATTAATCGAATTGGAGTGTTTTTAAATCGAGTGCTTATAAAGTTTTTATTGGGATAATTGAAAGAAACCTAATTTAATAGAAAATAAAAATATACCCTTAATTTAACCCTTTTTGAACGCTGGTTTCGCTTAATTAAAATTTGATTGTTACTCAACTAGCCCTTAATAATCATGGCGGATTTGGATGTTTTCATACGAGCATCGGATCGTGTAGTTGAATTTCAGGCCTACTATGCTGTTATCCCTCAAGATGAACACACATTCCACAGTTTAGAGATCCAAAAGGGAGAAATTACACACAAGGTATGTATAAATAAGTTTTATTATTTTTGCTAACAACAACAATTACCCCGTTAAGTACGTATGCACTCACATTAGTAGAACCGTTTATTTTTATTCGCTTTGTAAATTTCCCTCGTTAATAAGAACAAAATCCACTTGTTGCGAAAATACAGATCTATTGGTAAACAAGTTGATATCCCTCGCATGTATACATATACATATGTATCAATATACCCAGCAACTTCTCCCTCAAACTCACTTGTGCCTATGCATCATTTGTCTTGTAAACATAATCATAATAAATAATTACAGATGTTTATAAGCATGAATCAGAGCAACATACAGTGAACTTCAAAACAGTTCAGACCCCTCTCTTATTAAAATTTGATTTTGTTTTTACTCTACTCACATAACCGTCGATGTTTTGAGAATCTCATACCCTACCAACTTTTTAAACGCGTCGTTACAGGGATTATAATTCAGTGGTGTTTTAATTACTCAATATTCTATTTATGCGTTATATCGGTTGTTAATGGAATATTAATCGAATTGGAGTGTTTTTAAATCGAGTGCTTATAAAGTTTTTATTGGGATAATTGAAAGAAACCTAATTTAATAGAAAATAAAAATATACCCTTAATTTAACCCTTTTTGAACGCTGGTTTCGCTTAATTAAAATTTGATTGTTACTCAACTAGCCCTTAATAATCATGGCGGATTTGGATGTTTTCATACGAGCATCGGATCGTGTAGTTGAATTTCAGGCCTACTATGCTGTTATCCCTCAAGATGAACACACATTCCACAGTTTAGAGATCCAAAAGGGAGAAATTACACACTTATGGAATGTATTACGTACCTCATACGATGATCTTTTAGGAAATGAATCTTCTTTGGAGAAAAAGGGAACTAGAGAAAGTGTGAAAAATAAATACTACACAGCATATAAAGCTTATCTTAAAGTTCTCTCAACGATCAATGAATTACAGGATTCTATTAAGATACATCCTACTAATACATCCGATAGCTCTGTGAATCCATCGCAATCTATAACCCGTATCAACTTGCCTCCTTGTGATATGGAGCCGTTTCATGGAGATTATGATTCTTGGCCGACTTTTAGGGACCAATTTTCAGCTTTATATGGAGAACAAATCCATATTTCCCCCGTCGAAAAACTCTGCCATTTATTAAAAAAGACCAAGGGGGAAGCTCATGAAATTGTTAGATCGTGTCCGTTTACGAATGCTGGTTTCCAAACGGCCTGGCAGAATTTAATTGACAGGTACGAAAATAAGCGCGTACTAATTAATGCCCAGCTGAAAACACTTTTTAGTCTCACCCACATAACAAAAGAGTTAGGATCTAATATTAAATCGCTTCAAAGAACTATCAACAATTGCGTTACCAATTTATCATTGCTTAATATCAACACTGAAAATTGGGATGTAATTTTCATATATATTTGTTCAACATGTCTGCCAGACATTACCCTCAATTTATGGGAACAATCATTGAGAGGTAATACTAATCTACCAACTTGGAAAGACATGGACGAGTTTTTGTCTAGCCGTTTTTATACTTTAGAGTCCGTCTCAGACATCAGATCCGCTGGCCCTTCGCAAACTGCTTCTAAAAGAAACGTACAGCTCAAATCTGAAAGTTTCCGAACATCTCAAAAGGTGAACTCTTTTCATACAAATCTCTCCTCCAACAAACCGAAGAAGTGCTCCTTATGTCAGGACAGTCACCCTCTTCGATTGTGTTCTACCTTTTTGCATATGTCTGTCGACGAACGATTCGGTATAGTTAAAGATCAGAAGCGTTGTACTAATTGTCTAGCCAGTTCACATGAATTTAAAAGGTGTAGGAGTCAGTATTTGTGCTCTTTCTGTAAGCAGAAACACCATTCCCTTTTACATCGAAGTTCTGATTCGACCCCTAAAGTGGAAGCTCCTTTAATCAAAAACCAAACTATAACCTCATCTCCAAATCACTCTGTAGGTTCCACTCCTTTCGATCGAGCTATGACGTCCGCTGAAGCCTCTCGGATTCAGCAATCTTATTCAACTCATTTACAGTCCACGGAATCCAGATTAGTTCTTCTTGGAACAGCATTGGTCTGTATTAGCAACGGGCCTCTCATGTGCTCGGTTCGAGCTCTTATCGATCCAGCATCTGAGGCATCTTTTATATCAACATACTTGAGGAAAAAGTTGTCCCTACCCTCTCAGAACTCTCAAACAAATATTATTGGACTTAGTGGTTCTGTATCTACGACATCTTCCCAGATAAGCCAAATAGAAATCACGTCACCCCTGGAGCCGCAATTCAACACACTCGTAGACGTTTTTGTGGTTGAAAAGTTAACAGGACAACTGCCACACCATTCCTTGTCCCCCCTTATCAAATCAGAATTTTCCGATTTGCCCTTGGCAGACCTTTACAACCACTCAGGGTCTCATATAGATTTACTTCTTGGAGGCGATGTCTACCCACAAATTATCCGTAGTGGTGTTCGATGGAACAGCGACCAGACACTGATTGCACAGCAAAGCGTATTTGGATGGATAATCACTGGTCGAGCTAATCACTGTCCACCACGGTCTGAGGTTAACTCGCTGTTTAATAAAGTTGATATGAATCATCTTTTGAATCGATTTTGGGAACTCGAGGAAGTACCTGCCGCCACTCAAATGTCTGAGGAGGACAGATACTGTGAAGAACTGTACAAACGAACCACGTACCGTAATGAAGCAGGACGTTTCGTTGTTTCTCTTCCCTTCGTTCAAGCATTTCCTCACAAGAAGGCTCTTGGTCAATCTCGCAACATTGCCATGTCCCAATATCTTCGCAACGAAACACGTTTAAGCAAACACATAGAATCCAAATGCTCTTACGATGAGGTCTTATTTGAATATTTGACTCTTGATCATATGAGAAAGGTTACCCCGGATTTGTCCGTTCACCCAAACTCCTATTATTTACCCCATCATGCGGTGTTGAAACCCGAAAGCACTACTACCAAGCTACGTGTAGTTTTCAATGCCTCATGCCCCTCTACGAATGGAGTTAGCCTAAATGAAGTTCTCTACCCCGGTCCGGTTTTACAAGCCGATTTGCCAACGTTGATTCTCAGATGGCGCCTTTTCAAGTACGTCTTTAACGCTGACATTGAAAAGATGTATCGTCAGATACTTGTACACCCTCTTCATACCCCTTTTCAACGGATTTTATTCCGGAAATCATCCCAAGAAGATGTGTGCGATTACGAACTTAACACAGTTACATTCGGCGTTAACTGTGCCCCCTATTTGGCAATTAGGACTCTTTTGGAGTTAGCCAATCAATGTGAAGATAAATTCCCCCACGTCGCAAATATTATACGAAATTATATGTACGTAGACGACGTACTATTTGGATCTCATAACACAGCAGATGCCATCAAATGTCGTGATGATCTTATAGCAGTATTAGCTTCTGCTGGATTCTCTTTAAGAAAGTGGACAGCAAATAACTCCCTCCTTTTACGTGGCATAAACCCAAAGCACTTATTAGATGCCGAATTTTTAAATCTCTCTGACTCATGTACCTCTAAGCCATTAGGCTTACGGTGGAATGCTGGTACCGACTTTTTCTATTTTACCCCCCTACAGCGTCCTCGTGCCGATCTTTTCACAAAACGAGCGATCCTATCCCATATCGCAAAGTTATTTGACCCCGCTGGGTGGTTAGCTCCACTGTTAATTGTTGCTAAAATATTAATGCAACAAATATGGAAAGACAACACCGATTGGGATGAAATAGTGAAACCCTCGACTCTCCAACAGTGGAAAAAATTTCTCGATGACTATCCCAATATCGAAAAAATCAAGATTCCCAGGTTTGTGGATTATCATCCTACTTTTTCTATTGAAATACATGGATTTTGTGATGCATCGGAAAAGGCCTATGCTGCCACGCTTTACATCCGGTGTCAGGCACCAAACGGTCTGACGTATACCCACCTCGTGGGCTCAAAAACGAAAGTTGCTCCCATTAAATATATCACTCTACCCAGAAAGGAACTTTGTGGCGCCACACTGCTATCTAAAATGTTCAATCACTTTCAAACACAATTCCCCATTTCAAATTATCGATCCTATATGTGGACTGATTCTACGATTGTTTTAGCCTGGCTAAGAAAGCCCCCTTACCACTGGACAACATTCGTGGCTAATCGCACGGCTGCAATTTTAGAGAAAACCGATGCTAACATTTGGGCACACGTTGATTCAGAAGACAACCCCGCTGATATAGCATCCCGTGGCTGCCTGGCAAAGGATCTCATTGACAACAAGTTGTGGTGGCACGGTCCATCCTGGCTTGTGCTACCTCCCGTCTATTGGCCTGTAAATCGTGATTCTTATGAAACTCGCGAAGAGGCACAGCCTATTCGAGCGCATTTGGCTAAGGTTTCCAATATCGACATTTTAGATCGCTTCTCGGATCTTCCTAGAGCCATGCGGGTCCTCAGCTATATGTTTCGTTTTTTCCACAAAACACACCCTCAACATAAAATAAATAGAAAGTATCGTTCAACTGTGCTACAACAAACTGAGATTCAGTTCGTAAAATGTCGTCTTATAATTTTGTGTCAACGTTCACACTTTAATGAGTACGATCTATTATCTCAAGAATCTTCGCTACCTAAAAAAAGTCCCCTTCTCTGTTTGAACCCATTTATAGACGATAAGGGCATACTTAGAGCCAATGGCAGATTGTCTCAATCCCCAATTTTAACATATGATGAGCGATTTCCAAAGATTCTACCATATTCTGGAAGGTTCACACTTTTATATGTTGAAATGATTCACAAATACTCTCTCCATGGTGGAAACTCATTATTAATGCGTTTAATGCGAATAGAATTTTGGGTTCCAAAATTGAAAAATCTAATAAAAAAGGTTATTCACAACTGTAAGACTTGTGTTCTCCAGAAACATAAACCAAGTCGACAGATAATGGGCGCCCTACCAGCAGTAAGAACGACTGTTTCACGCCCGTTTACCAACTCAGGTGTCGATTTTGCCGGCCCCTTTGACATAAAGTCGTACGCAGGCCGTGGTTGTAAGATGTCTAAGGGATATGTATTAGTATTTATATGCTTCTCCACTAAAGCAATTCATTTGGAGCTCACGACTGAGATTTCAACTAACGCCTTTTTGGCAGCATTTGCTCGTTTCTTCTCGCGTCGTGGATGCCCCTCTTCAATGTATTCCGATAACGGAACTGCATTTATCGGTGCGGCCAATAATTTACTGGAGAACCAGGAGCGATTTCTTCAATCTGTTCGACAACAGATGTTATCCCAACATACTTATCAAAATATTGACTGGCATTTTATTCCTCCCGGCGCACCACATATGGGGGGTCTATGGGAAGCTGGTGTGAAAAGTTTTAAATCCCATCTAAAGAAAATCACGAATGCTCAAAAATTTACGTATGAAGAGTTCAACACTATGTTGATCAGAATCGAAGCTTGTTTGAATTCAAGACCTCTGTGTTCCATGAGCGAAGATCCTGCTGAACTTAACGCGCTAACTCCTGCACATTTCTTAGTAGGCTCACCTCTTCTAGCCCCAGCAGAGCCCGATTTAGCCAATAGCTCTTTAAGTCTTCTCAACAGATGGCAGAAGTTGAAAATACTTCATC
>OY812998.1:141356380-141401349 GCA_963681545.1 Germaria angustata | reverse complement strand
ACCATAGCAATTAGCTTCTATTGCACACATGGAATGTTAATATCGCATAGGTCAGACGTAGGATACGTTAGTCATTTTGCAATTAAAATATATGAATTAAATATAATTTTTGATAAATGATTTAAATCTATCTAATATATACGCATACAGCATATATACGCATATAGTGAGCGTATAAGTACATCCCCAATCCTTTGTATTAATGTACATACACACACACATTTACACGCTGCTCGCAGAAGTAAACAAACGACAGCAAATATCTGTAAATTTTCAAGCACACACAAGTGTACACGCTCCCCTCCCTTCATTTTATGTTACCATCTGACGAACTAACACAACCAACCGATCCAACAAAACGAAATGTACACACACACACACACACACACACACATTTACACGCTGCTCGATAAATAAACAAAGCACAACAAAGCCAGAATCATTTGATTTCACAACAACAACAAAAAACAACAGCGGCATTTACCAACCAACACCAACAGCGGCATGTACAAAAAAAGTCTAAAATATCATGCTCTAAAATATTTATTTCCTTAACTAAGTACATAAAACTTTTATATATAGACATATAATTTTTTTAATGTAATTCGAAACAAAACATATTACCAAAACTGAGTAACATACATATAAATATTGCTAAAATATGTTAAAATAGTTAACGCATTGACTATAAAGCAATATATGACAGAGAGCCTGTGTTCGATCCTTGGTAGGGGCAAGTCACGAGTGACGTTTTTTTTTAATTGCTGTTGGACTGTATAAAACTGTGAAAAACATAAAAAAGTTCCAACGTAGTATTGTGGTCAAATTTAAAATGATGGGTTGAGATCAACCACTTTGTACACACAAACACTTAAATTTATATGTTTTACAATTTAATTCTGTATAGTTTATATTTGTTAAGACTATAAAGCTATTTATGTCTGAGAGCCTAGGTTCGATCCTTGTTAGAGACAAGTCATCAACATCATTATTTTTTCTGATTTAGTTTATATTTCTCTTAGGTACTATGTTTTTTATTCCTCTTTACATTTCTCTTTGGTTTGTTGCATTATTTATTTTGTTTTTGTTCGCTTATACAAATGTCATGAAAATATGATTTAGTCTCCTTTTAAACGTCAAAATTTGGTTTTCTGTGTATATTCCATGATCTGGATAATATGGCAATGTGTTGTAAATTTTTCACAATTTTGTTTTATTTGGTTATTTCTCCTTATCATATTTGTTTGCTTATTCTCTTTCAGTGGAAATTTCCGATAAAAATAATGTTGAAGAAATGTATGCCATAAATGTACAACAGAGAGTGCTATAAAAGTTGTGTTTCGCGTACTTATTGTTATAATAGTACCATAGCAATTAGCTTCTATTGCACACATGGAATGTTAATATCGCATAGGTCAGACGTAGGATACGTTAGTCATTTTGCAATTAAAATATATGAATTAAATATAATTTTTGATAAATGATTTAAATCTATCTAATATATACGCATACAGCATATATACGCATATAGTGAGCGTATAAGTACATCCCCAATCCTTTGTATTAATGTACATACACACACACATTTACACGCTGCTCGCAGAAGTAAACAAACGACAGCAAATATCTGTAAATTTTCAAGCACACACAAGTGTACACGCTCCCCTCCCTTCATTTTATGTTACCATCTGACGAACTAACACAACCAACCGATCCAACAAAACGAAATGTACACACACACACACACACACACACACATTTACACGCTGCTCGATAAATAAACAAAGCACAACAAAGCCAGAATCATTTGATTTCACAACAACAACAAAAAACAACAGCGGCATTTACCAACCAACACCAACAGCGGCATGTACAAAAAAAGTCTAAAATATCATGCTCTAAAATATTTATTTCCTTAACTAAGTACATAAAACTTTTATATATAGACATATAATTTTTTTAATGTAATTCGAAACAAAACATATTACCAAAACTGAGTAACATACATATAAATATTGCTAAAATATGTTAAAATAGTTAACGCATTGACTATAAAGCAATATATGACAGAGAGCCTGTGTTCGATCCTTGGTAGGGGCAAGTCACGAGTGACGTTTTTTTTTAATTGCTGTTGGACTGTATAAAACTGTGAAAAACATAAAAAAGTTCCAACGTAGTATTGTGGTCAAATTTAAAATGATGGGTTGAGATCAACCACTTTGTACACACAAACACTTAAATTTATATGTTTTACAATTTAATTCTGTATAGTTTATATTTGTTAAGACTATAAAGCTATTTATGTCTGAGAGCCTAGGTTCGATCCTTGTTAGAGACAAGTCATCAACATCATTATTTTTTCTGATTTAGTTTATATTTCTCTTAGGTACTATGTTTTTTATTCCTCTTTACATTTCTCTTTGGTTTGTTGCATTATTTATTTTGTTTTTGTTCGCTTATACAAATGTCATGAAAATATGATTTAGTCTCCTTTTAAACGTCAAAATTTGGTTTTCTGTGTATATTCCATGATCTGGATAATATGGCAATGTGTTGTAAATTTTTCACAATTTTGTTTTATTTGGTTATTTCTCCTTATCATATTTGTTTGCTTATTCTCTTTCAGTGGAAATTTCCGATAAAAATAATGTTGAAGAAATGTATGCCATAAATGTACAACAGAGAGTGCTATAAAAGTTGTGTTTCGCGTACTTATTGTTATAATAGTACCATAGCAATTAGCTTCTATTGCACACATGGAATGTTAATATCGCATAGGTCAGACGTAGGATACGTTAGTCATTTTGCAATTAAAATATATGAATTAAATATAATTTTTGATAAATGATTTAAATCTATCTAATATATACGCATACAGCATATATACGCATATAGTGAGCGTATAAGTACATCCCCAATCCTTTGTATTAATGTACATACACACACACATTTACACGCTGCTCGCAGAAGTAAACAAACGACAGCAAATATCTGTAAATTTTCAAGCACACACAAGTGTACACGCTCCCCTCCCTTCATTTTATGTTACCATCTGACGAACTAACACAACCAACCGATCCAACAAAACGAAATGTACACACACACACACACACACACACACATTTACACGCTGCTCGATAAATAAACAAAGCACAACAAAGCCAGAATCATTTGATTTCACAACAACAACAAAAAACAACAGCGGCATTTACCAACCAACACCAACAGCGGCATGTACAAAAAAAGTCTAAAATATCATGCTCTAAAATATTTATTTCCTTAACTAAGTACATAAAACTTTTATATATAGACATATAATTTTTTTAATGTAATTCGAAACAAAACATATTACCAAAACTGAGTAACATACATATAAATATTGCTAAAATATGTTAAAATAGTTAACGCATTGACTATAAAGCAATATATGACAGAGAGCCTGTGTTCGATCCTTGGTAGGGGCAAGTCACGAGTGACGTTTTTTTTTAATTGCTGTTGGACTGTATAAAACTGTGAAAAACATAAAAAAGTTCCAACGTAGTATTGTGGTCAAATTTAAAATGATGGGTTGAGATCAACCACTTTGTACACACAAACACTTAAATTTATATGTTTTACAATTTAATTCTGTATAGTTTATATTTGTTAAGACTATAAAGCTATTTATGTCTGAGAGCCTAGGTTCGATCCTTGTTAGAGACAAGTCATCAACATCATTATTTTTTCTGATTTAGTTTATATTTCTCTTAGGTACTATGTTTTTTATTCCTCTTTACATTTCTCTTTGGTTTGTTGCATTATTTATTTTGTTTTTGTTCGCTTATACAAATGTCATGAAAATATGATTTAGTCTCCTTTTAAACGTCAAAATTTGGTTTTCTGTGTATATTCCATGATCTGGATAATATGGCAATGTGTTGTAAATTTTTCACAATTTTGTTTTATTTGGTTATTTCTCCTTATCATATTTGTTTGCTTATTCTCTTTCAGTGGAAATTTCCGATAAAAATAATGTTGAAGAAATGTATGCCATAAATGTACAACAGAGAGTGCTATAAAAGTTGTGTTTCGCGTACTTATTGTTATAATAGTACCATAGCAATTAGCTTCTATTGCACACATGGAATGTTAATATCGCATAGGTCAGACGTAGGATACGTTAGTCATTTTGCAATTAAAATATATGAATTAAATATAATTTTTGATAAATGATTTAAATCTATCTAATATATACGCATACAGCATATATACGCATATAGTGAGCGTATAAGTACATCCCCAATCCTTTGTATTAATGTACATACACACACACATTTACACGCTGCTCGCAGAAGTAAACAAACGACAGCAAATATCTGTAAATTTTCAAGCACACACAAGTGTACACGCTCCCCTCCCTTCATTTTATGTTACCATCTGACGAACTAACACAACCAACCGATCCAACAAAACGAAATGTACACACACACACACACACACACACACATTTACACGCTGCTCGATAAATAAACAAAGCACAACAAAGCCAGAATCATTTGATTTCACAACAACAACAAAAAACAACAGCGGCATTTACCAACCAACACCAACAGCGGCATGTACAAAAAAAGTCTAAAATATCATGCTCTAAAATATTTATTTCCTTAACTAAGTACATAAAACTTTTATATATAGACATATAATTTTTTTAATGTAATTCGAAACAAAACATATTACCAAAACTGAGTAACATACATATAAATATTGCTAAAATATGTTAAAATAGTTAACGCATTGACTATAAAGCAATATATGACAGAGAGCCTGTGTTCGATCCTTGGTAGGGGCAAGTCACGAGTGACGTTTTTTTTTAATTGCTGTTGGACTGTATAAAACTGTGAAAAACATAAAAAAGTTCCAACGTAGTATTGTGGTCAAATTTAAAATGATGGGTTGAGATCAACCACTTTGTACACACAAACACTTAAATTTATATGTTTTACAATTTAATTCTGTATAGTTTATATTTGTTAAGACTATAAAGCTATTTATGTCTGAGAGCCTAGGTTCGATCCTTGTTAGAGACAAGTCATCAACATCATTATTTTTTCTGATTTAGTTTATATTTCTCTTAGGTACTATGTTTTTTATTCCTCTTTACATTTCTCTTTGGTTTGTTGCATTATTTATTTTGTTTTTGTTCGCTTATACAAATGTCATGAAAATATGATTTAGTCTCCTTTTAAACGTCAAAATTTGGTTTTCTGTGTATATTCCATGATCTGGATAATATGGCAATGTGTTGTAAATTTTTCACAATTTTGTTTTATTTGGTTATTTCTCCTTATCATATTTGTTTGCTTATTCTCTTTCAGTGGAAATTTCCGATAAAAATAATGTTGAAGAAATGTATGCCATAAATGTACAACAGAGAGTGCTATAAAAGTTGTGTTTCGCGTACTTATTGTTATAATAGTACCATAGCAATTAGCTTCTATTGCACACATGGAATGTTAATATCGCATAGGTCAGACGTAGGATACGTTAGTCATTTTGCAATTAAAATATATGAATTAAATATAATTTTTGATAAATGATTTAAATCTATCTAATATATACGCATACAGCATATATACGCATATAGTGAGCGTATAAGTACATCCCCAATCCTTTGTATTAATGTACATACACACACACATTTACACGCTGCTCGCAGAAGTAAACAAACGACAGCAAATATCTGTAAATTTTCAAGCACACACAAGTGTACACGCTCCCCTCCCTTCATTTTATGTTACCATCTGACGAACTAACACAACCAACCGATCCAACAAAACGAAATGTACACACACACACACACACACACACATTTACACGCTGCTCGATAAATAAACAAAGCACAACAAAGCCAGAATCATTTGATTTCACAACAACAACAAAAAACAACAGCGGCATTTACCAACCAACACCAACAGCGGCATGTACAAAAAAAGTCTAAAATATCATGCTCTAAAATATTTATTTCCTTAACTAAGTACATAAAACTTTTATATATAGACATATAATTTTTTTAATGTAATTCGAAACAAAACATATTACCAAAACTGAGTAACATACATATAAATATTGCTAAAATATGTTAAAATAGTTAACGCATTGACTATAAAGCAATATATGACAGAGAGCCTGTGTTCGATCCTTGGTAGGGGCAAGTCACGAGTGACGTTTTTTTTTAATTGCTGTTGGACTGTATAAAACTGTGAAAAACATAAAAAAGTTCCAACGTAGTATTGTGGTCAAATTTAAAATGATGGGTTGAGATCAACCACTTTGTACACACAAACACTTAAATTTATATGTTTTACAATTTAATTCTGTATAGTTTATATTTGTTAAGACTATAAAGCTATTTATGTCTGAGAGCCTAGGTTCGATCCTTGTTAGAGACAAGTCATCAACATCATTATTTTTTCTGATTTAGTTTATATTTCTCTTAGGTACTATGTTTTTTATTCCTCTTTACATTTCTCTTTGGTTTGTTGCATTATTTATTTTGTTTTTGTTCGCTTATACAAATGTCATGAAAATATGATTTAGTCTCCTTTTAAACGTCAAAATTTGGTTTTCTGTGTATATTCCATGATCTGGATAATATGGCAATGTGTTGTAAATTTTTCACAATTTTGTTTTATTTGGTTATTTCTCCTTATCATATTTGTTTGCTTATTCTCTTTCAGTGGAAATTTCCGATAAAAATAATGTTGAAGAAATGTATGCCATAAATGTACAACAGAGAGTGCTATAAAAGTTGTGTTTCGCGTACTTATTGTTATAATAGTACCATAGCAATTAGCTTCTATTGCACACATGGAATGTTAATATCGCATAGGTCAGACGTAGGATACGTTAGTCATTTTGCAATTAAAATATATGAATTAAATATAATTTTTGATAAATGATTTAAATCTATCTAATATATACGCATACAGCATATATACGCATATAGTGAGCGTATAAGTACATCCCCAATCCTTTGTATTAATGTACATACACACACACATTTACACGCTGCTCGCAGAAGTAAACAAACGACAGCAAATATCTGTAAATTTTCAAGCACACACAAGTGTACACGCTCCCCTCCCTTCATTTTATGTTACCATCTGACGAACTAACACAACCAACCGATCCAACAAAACGAAATGTACACACACACACACACACACACACACATTTACACGCTGCTCGATAAATAAACAAAGCACAACAAAGCCAGAATCATTTGATTTCACAACAACAACAAAAAACAACAGCGGCATTTACCAACCAACACCAACAGCGGCATGTACAAAAAAAGTCTAAAATATCATGCTCTAAAATATTTATTTCCTTAACTAAGTACATAAAACTTTTATATATAGACATATAATTTTTTTAATGTAATTCGAAACAAAACATATTACCAAAACTGAGTAACATACATATAAATATTGCTAAAATATGTTAAAATAGTTAACGCATTGACTATAAAGCAATATATGACAGAGAGCCTGTGTTCGATCCTTGGTAGGGGCAAGTCACGAGTGACGTTTTTTTTTAATTGCTGTTGGACTGTATAAAACTGTGAAAAACATAAAAAAGTTCCAACGTAGTATTGTGGTCAAATTTAAAATGATGGGTTGAGATCAACCACTTTGTACACACAAACACTTAAATTTATATGTTTTACAATTTAATTCTGTATAGTTTATATTTGTTAAGACTATAAAGCTATTTATGTCTGAGAGCCTAGGTTCGATCCTTGTTAGAGACAAGTCATCAACATCATTATTTTTTCTGATTTAGTTTATATTTCTCTTAGGTACTATGTTTTTTATTCCTCTTTACATTTCTCTTTGGTTTGTTGCATTATTTATTTTGTTTTTGTTCGCTTATACAAATGTCATGAAAATATGATTTAGTCTCCTTTTAAACGTCAAAATTTGGTTTTCTGTGTATATTCCATGATCTGGATAATATGGCAATGTGTTGTAAATTTTTCACAATTTTGTTTTATTTGGTTATTTCTCCTTATCATATTTGTTTGCTTATTCTCTTTCAGTGGAAATTTCCGATAAAAATAATGTTGAAGAAATGTATGCCATAAATGTACAACAGAGAGTGCTATAAAAGTTGTGTTTCGCGTACTTATTGTTATAATAGTACCATAGCAATTAGCTTCTATTGCACACATGGAATGTTAATATCGCATAGGTCAGACGTAGGATACGTTAGTCATTTTGCAATTAAAATATATGAATTAAATATAATTTTTGATAAATGATTTAAATCTATCTAATATATACGCATACAGCATATATACGCATATAGTGAGCGTATAAGTACATCCCCAATCCTTTGTATTAATGTACATACACACACACATTTACACGCTGCTCGCAGAAGTAAACAAACGACAGCAAATATCTGTAAATTTTCAAGCACACACAAGTGTACACGCTCCCCTCCCTTCATTTTATGTTACCATCTGACGAACTAACACAACCAACCGATCCAACAAAACGAAATGTACACACACACACACACACACACACACATTTACACGCTGCTCGATAAATAAACAAAGCACAACAAAGCCAGAATCATTTGATTTCACAACAACAACAAAAAACAACAGCGGCATTTACCAACCAACACCAACAGCGGCATGTACAAAAAAAGTCTAAAATATCATGCTCTAAAATATTTATTTCCTTAACTAAGTACATAAAACTTTTATATATAGACATATAATTTTTTTAATGTAATTCGAAACAAAACATATTACCAAAACTGAGTAACATACATATAAATATTGCTAAAATATGTTAAAATAGTTAACGCATTGACTATAAAGCAATATATGACAGAGAGCCTGTGTTCGATCCTTGGTAGGGGCAAGTCACGAGTGACGTTTTTTTTTAATTGCTGTTGGACTGTATAAAACTGTGAAAAACATAAAAAAGTTCCAACGTAGTATTGTGGTCAAATTTAAAATGATGGGTTGAGATCAACCACTTTGTACACACAAACACTTAAATTTATATGTTTTACAATTTAATTCTGTATAGTTTATATTTGTTAAGACTATAAAGCTATTTATGTCTGAGAGCCTAGGTTCGATCCTTGTTAGAGACAAGTCATCAACATCATTATTTTTTCTGATTTAGTTTATATTTCTCTTAGGTACTATGTTTTTTATTCCTCTTTACATTTCTCTTTGGTTTGTTGCATTATTTATTTTGTTTTTGTTCGCTTATACAAATGTCATGAAAATATGATTTAGTCTCCTTTTAAACGTCAAAATTTGGTTTTCTGTGTATATTCCATGATCTGGATAATATGGCAATGTGTTGTAAATTTTTCACAATTTTGTTTTATTTGGTTATTTCTCCTTATCATATTTGTTTGCTTATTCTCTTTCAGTGGAAATTTCCGATAAAAATAATGTTGAAGAAATGTATGCCATAAATGTACAACAGAGAGTGCTATAAAAGTTGTGTTTCGCGTACTTATTGTTATAATAGTACCATAGCAATTAGCTTCTATTGCACACATGGAATGTTAATATCGCATAGGTCAGACGTAGGATACGTTAGTCATTTTGCAATTAAAATATATGAATTAAATATAATTTTTGATAAATGATTTAAATCTATCTAATATATACGCATACAGCATATATACGCATATAGTGAGCGTATAAGTACATCCCCAATCCTTTGTATTAATGTACATACACACACACATTTACACGCTGCTCGCAGAAGTAAACAAACGACAGCAAATATCTGTAAATTTTCAAGCACACACAAGTGTACACGCTCCCCTCCCTTCATTTTATGTTACCATCTGACGAACTAACACAACCAACCGATCCAACAAAACGAAATGTACACACACACACACACACACACACACATTTACACGCTGCTCGATAAATAAACAAAGCACAACAAAGCCAGAATCATTTGATTTCACAACAACAACAAAAAACAACAGCGGCATTTACCAACCAACACCAACAGCGGCATGTACAAAAAAAGTCTAAAATATCATGCTCTAAAATATTTATTTCCTTAACTAAGTACATAAAACTTTTATATATAGACATATAATTTTTTTAATGTAATTCGAAACAAAACATATTACCAAAACTGAGTAACATACATATAAATATTGCTAAAATATGTTAAAATAGTTAACGCATTGACTATAAAGCAATATATGACAGAGAGCCTGTGTTCGATCCTTGGTAGGGGCAAGTCACGAGTGACGTTTTTTTTTAATTGCTGTTGGACTGTATAAAACTGTGAAAAACATAAAAAAGTTCCAACGTAGTATTGTGGTCAAATTTAAAATGATGGGTTGAGATCAACCACTTTGTACACACAAACACTTAAATTTATATGTTTTACAATTTAATTCTGTATAGTTTATATTTGTTAAGACTATAAAGCTATTTATGTCTGAGAGCCTAGGTTCGATCCTTGTTAGAGACAAGTCATCAACATCATTATTTTTTCTGATTTAGTTTATATTTCTCTTAGGTACTATGTTTTTTATTCCTCTTTACATTTCTCTTTGGTTTGTTGCATTATTTATTTTGTTTTTGTTCGCTTATACAAATGTCATGAAAATATGATTTAGTCTCCTTTTAAACGTCAAAATTTGGTTTTCTGTGTATATTCCATGATCTGGATAATATGGCAATGTGTTGTAAATTTTTCACAATTTTGTTTTATTTGGTTATTTCTCCTTATCATATTTGTTTGCTTATTCTCTTTCAGTGGAAATTTCCGATAAAAATAATGTTGAAGAAATGTATGCCATAAATGTACAACAGAGAGTGCTATAAAAGTTGTGTTTCGCGTACTTATTGTTATAATAGTACCATAGCAATTAGCTTCTATTGCACACATGGAATGTTAATATCGCATAGGTCAGACGTAGGATACGTTAGTCATTTTGCAATTAAAATATATGAATTAAATATAATTTTTGATAAATGATTTAAATCTATCTAATATATACGCATACAGCATATATACGCATATAGTGAGCGTATAAGTACATCCCCAATCCTTTGTATTAATGTACATACACACACACATTTACACGCTGCTCGCAGAAGTAAACAAACGACAGCAAATATCTGTAAATTTTCAAGCACACACAAGTGTACACGCTCCCCTCCCTTCATTTTATGTTACCATCTGACGAACTAACACAACCAACCGATCCAACAAAACGAAATGTACACACACACACACACACACACACACACACATTTACACGCTGCTCGATAAATAAACAAAGCACAACAAAGCCAGAATCATTTGATTTCACAACAACAACAAAAAACAACAGCGGCATTTACCAACCAACACCAACAGCGGCATGTACAAAAAAAGTCTAAAATATCATGCTCTAAAATATTTATTTCCTTAACTAAGTACATAAAACTTTTATATATAGACATATAATTTTTTTAATGTAATTCGAAACAAAACATATTACCAAAACTGAGTAACATACATATAAATATTGCTAAAATATGTTAAAATAGTTAACGCATTGACTATAAAGCAATATATGACAGAGAGCCTGTGTTCGATCCTTGGTAGGGGCAAGTCACGAGTGACGTTTTTTTTTAATTGCTGTTGGACTGTATAAAACTGTGAAAAACATAAAAAAGTTCCAACGTAGTATTGTGGTCAAATTTAAAATGATGGGTTGAGATCAACCACTTTGTACACACAAACACTTAAATTTATATGTTTTACAATTTAATTCTGTATAGTTTATATTTGTTAAGACTATAAAGCTATTTATGTCTGAGAGCCTAGGTTCGATCCTTGTTAGAGACAAGTCATCAACATCATTATTTTTTCTGATTTAGTTTATATTTCTCTTAGGTACTATGTTTTTTATTCCTCTTTACATTTCTCTTTGGTTTGTTGCATTATTTATTTTGTTTTTGTTCGCTTATACAAATGTCATGAAAATATGATTTAGTCTCCTTTTAAACGTCAAAATTTGGTTTTCTGTGTATATTCCATGATCTGGATAATATGGCAATGTGTTGTAAATTTTTCACAATTTTGTTTTATTTGGTTATTTCTCCTTATCATATTTGTTTGCTTATTCTCTTTCAGTGGAAATTTCCGATAAAAATAATGTTGAAGAAATGTATGCCATAAATGTACAACAGAGAGTGCTATAAAAGTTGTGTTTCGCGTACTTATTGTTATAATAGTACCATAGCAATTAGCTTCTATTGCACACATGGAATGTTAATATCGCATAGGTCAGACGTAGGATACGTTAGTCATTTTGCAATTAAAATATATGAATTAAATATAATTTTTGATAAATGATTTAAATCTATCTAATATATACGCATACAGCATATATACGCATATAGTGAGCGTATAAGTACATCCCCAATCCTTTGTATTAATGTACATACACACACACATTTACACGCTGCTCGCAGAAGTAAACAAACGACAGCAAATATCTGTAAATTTTCAAGCACACACAAGTGTACACGCTCCCCTCCCTTCATTTTATGTTACCATCTGACGAACTAACACAACCAACCGATCCAACAAAACGAAATGTACACACACACACACACACACACACACATTTACACGCTGCTCGATAAATAAACAAAGCACAACAAAGCCAGAATCATTTGATTTCACAACAACAACAAAAAACAACAGCGGCATTTACCAACCAACACCAACAGCGGCATGTACAAAAAAAGTCTAAAATATCATGCTCTAAAATATTTATTTCCTTAACTAAGTACATAAAACTTTTATATATAGACATATAATTTTTTTAATGTAATTCGAAACAAAACATATTACCAAAACTGAGTAACATACATATAAATATTGCTAAAATATGTTAAAATAGTTAACGCATTGACTATAAAGCAATATATGACAGAGAGCCTGTGTTCGATCCTTGGTAGGGGCAAGTCACGAGTGACGTTTTTTTTTAATTGCTGTTGGACTGTATAAAACTGTGAAAAACATAAAAAAGTTCCAACGTAGTATTGTGGTCAAATTTAAAATGATGGGTTGAGATCAACCACTTTGTACACACAAACACTTAAATTTATATGTTTTACAATTTAATTCTGTATAGTTTATATTTGTTAAGACTATAAAGCTATTTATGTCTGAGAGCCTAGGTTCGATCCTTGTTAGAGACAAGTCATCAACATCATTATTTTTTCTGATTTAGTTTATATTTCTCTTAGGTACTATGTTTTTTATTCCTCTTTACATTTCTCTTTGGTTTGTTGCATTATTTATTTTGTTTTTGTTCGCTTATACAAATGTCATGAAAATATGATTTAGTCTCCTTTTAAACGTCAAAATTTGGTTTTCTGTGTATATTCCATGATCTGGATAATATGGCAATGTGTTGTAAATTTTTCACAATTTTGTTTTATTTGGTTATTTCTCCTTATCATATTTGTTTGCTTATTCTCTTTCAGTGGAAATTTCCGATAAAAATAATGTTGAAGAAATGTATGCCATAAATGTACAACAGAGAGTGCTATAAAAGTTGTGTTTCGCGTACTTATTGTTATAATAGTACCATAGCAATTAGCTTCTATTGCACACATGGAATGTTAATATCGCATAGGTCAGACGTAGGATACGTTAGTCATTTTGCAATTAAAATATATGAATTAAATATAATTTTTGATAAATGATTTAAATCTATCTAATATATACGCATACAGCATATATACGCATATAGTGAGCGTATAAGTACATCCCCAATCCTTTGTATTAATGTACATACACACACACATTTACACGCTGCTCGCAGAAGTAAACAAACGACAGCAAATATCTGTAAATTTTCAAGCACACACAAGTGTCCACGCTCCCCTCCCTTCATTTTATGTTACCATCTGACGAACTAACACAACCAACCGATCCAACAAAACGAAATGTACACACACACACACACATTTACACGCTGCTCGATAAATAAACAAAGCACAACAAAGCCAAAATCATTTGATTTCACAACAACAACAAAAAACAACAGCGGCAGTTACCAACCAACACCAACAGCGGCATGTACAAAAAAAGTCTAAAATATCAGGCTGTACATCAGTGATTACCAAAAATTTTTTGGTTGTGTATTAGTGAAAATGGGAGAGAAAAAGTTGGGAGAATTTATTTAAATACAGCCATAGAAAATTTTAGTAATATACACTATTCTATCATTTTGTCAATATACATAAAGTTCAATTTTTTTGATATTTAGTGAAAAATAAGAAATTCATTAAAAAAAAGAAATATTCTATGGCCTATGGGATAAAATCTTCTACATTTATAGCCTTATGGGAGTTTCGTAATAGTGCGACGGACTAGAGTTTTATCAGATAGTGGAATAGACTCTATAAATGTAATATTATAATTAAGCCTTTGGCAATTTTTTTTTAACAATGGATTGACAAAAACACCATCGAACATTTGTTCGACCTTTTCTAATAATAACCAAGCTTATTAATTTTGAAATCGCCGTTTTCATTTTAAAATCTAGTTTTGGTTCATAAATTTCCCCTCCTTCTAACCATACTCTTATTTTTTTTAATTCCTTTATGTCTAGCAAAAAGCTCTTCCCTTTCCTTATCAATTAAGTTATTAATTTGGCTATGAAAAGTAGTAATGATTCATAAGTTAAACTGACCAATAGGAGCGGAAATAGTTTTTTTGTTTTTGTATTATAATTAATAAATTTTTAATTTCTTCAAATCTGAAAACCTTTTTGTTTTTTAGTTTTGTTTAAAATTTTTTTACTTTCATTTAATTTGTTTGAACTTTTTCAATTTGCTTATGTAATTACATATGTGTGTAAAAAAATGTTCAAACTTTTTTTATTTGATATTGTATCATTTAAAAGAAAATTCCTGAAGAAGGCTCCCAAAGAGTCGTCGAAATGTTAAAATAAAATAAATTTGTTTTTTTATAAAACGACTTAAAGCTCATATATGAAATAAATGAAATAAAAAATATTATATATTATTTTAAATTAATTTTTTTAATACGAACTTAATCCTAATACATAGGTTCTAAACTCATTATTTATTCTGAAATAAGATTTTTTTGACAAACGATTAGTATGTAATTTTTCTACTGCAACAACAAATAACTTTAATCGCCATATTGTTAAAATGTTGAAAGTTAATTTTTCGTTTTTAAATTGCTTCACGTTTGAGAATAACATTTGATAACAAATTCGTTTAATAATTGTCCTTCACATCAAATGATAAAGTTATTTTATTTCAATATTCATGTTTGCTCAATATAATCCAATCACAATTTTCAAACCTTTTTCCAAGTAAGGAAGCCGCTTTTAATCGTTAATGTTTTACTGAAAAACAAAATCGAAATCGTCGGTTAATTTGTGTTGCAATTTATAATGGGAAGAAAAGGGTGGCCTTGACATCTTTACAATAGTAAACATTGCCGGTAGAGAATTGTCACTTTTCTATGCTTAATGTACACTAAACTACGGCGCCCTCCTTCATCGGTAATGTTAGCAGAATTGTCAAAACAATATGATGTCTAGAGCTCCACGAAGTTCTAAGAGAACCATTCTTACAAAGTATATATCGTTTAGAAATATTAGCTTATCAGTTACTTGTATGTCACAGAAAATATAAAATTTCTCTAAAATAAAATTATCTAAATAATCTAACTTAAATATTGAAATTGAACAAATTTGTTTTTTATAAAAAGTCCTAAAGCTCGTTAATAAAAAGATATGTATATTAAAAAAGATGGAAAAATAATGTTAATGAACTAAGTAATCTAATCTATAAGCAGTTATTGCACTGACTATAAAGCAATATATAATTGAGAGTCTGGGCTCGATATGTGTTAAGGACAAATCATCAACGTCATGATTTTTTATAATTTACGTTATTGTGGTATTATTTTAATTGCTGTTGGACTGTTCAGAACTATTAAAAACAAAATAAAAGTGCCAACGTAATATTTTAATAAAATTTCCGAATTATCGGTTGGGATAATCGACTTCAGGTATGTCACAGAAAATTTAAAATTTCTCAAAAAAAAATTTAACTTGTTCTGAAACCGACGTAATTTAATGCACATAAAGAATAAACTTGATTGCTTAATAATCGTACAATAACCTTACGGTCATTTGGTGTTATTTCCTACTACATATTATTATCAAAACAATATGATGGCTAGAGCTCTACGAAGTTCTAAGAAAACAGATTTTGCAAAACTCCCAATATGCGTCCAATTTGAAAATAGTTCCCAACAATAAATTTATTTTTTGGTTTTTCAATGAAATTTTTGCAGGCTAAGAAATCATTTCCGATCCATGGTTTCTTAACAAAAAATTTCTTAGAACTATTCGAGTCTACTGCACGAGTTTTCGAAAACAATCTACCCTTTCTAACATGATGTGACGAATATTGGCCGATTTCATGACATTCGTATTCATCAAATTAAGTCAAATATTAGTCGAATATTATCGTCCAATATAAGAAATTAATTTATTTTCGGTATATCCTAATAACGTTCAATATATCAGTGAGGCAATTTGTCTTCAATTTATTGTTATTAAGTGTGTAACAATAGTCCTCACAAAAATATAGATGTGAAAATAAGGCTAAGGTCCTATCCAAAAACTTTGGGCGTTAGGAAACATTTTTATTGCTTCCGAAAATCCAAAAGTGAAATTTTTCAAATTCCTAAGGAGTTAACTTGACAAAATCGTCACTAAAAGTATGGATTACTCCTACAATTTTGAGAAACTCGATTTGAAAATATTTGTGTCCTTAAGTCTACATGAAAACATTATTTTTCTTCAATCAATAAGTTACACTTTCAGATAGGGAAAAATAAATCGTGATTCCTACAAATTTTTTCCTATTCCAAATGTAAAGTCTCATCCTAGTGATAAATGACAAATCCTAACACAGTATGCAATTGTTTTCCTCACGAAAAAAATTAAAATAATTTTCTTAACATACTGAAGTTGCCTCCCGTATTGGTGAATATGAAAAATAAGAGAAGACCCTACGATGGCAAGTCTATATTAAATTCATAGGATATTATCCAAATTTGCACTACTTCAGGATCTTCACTTCAGCTTTTTGGAAAAATTTTTTACTGCTACTACCCAGTTATATCAAAATAATGACCAAGTTCTTTCTTGGTACAATACCTATTACTATAATTTCCTACGAAAAGATCGTACATATTTCTTAAAGAATTTCATTATTGTCGTGAGGGAAATATCCTTCGTCTGCCATTAGCGAACGTTTGACTTGACATTAACTGGGACAAATTCGTGACATCACTAATACATACATATTAAAAGGTGAACGACGATGTTATAGAAAAACTTACGTATAGTTAAAAGAAGTCGGATATATCTGCTTGTTTTGTATTACAAGATGTGAAATGCAGTTTGATGAAGTTCTTGAAACATTAAAAACTCGTAAAACACATTTTGTTTCCTTCTAGCCATTCAGTACAATTGAGGAATGAATAAACTCTTTTGATTTTTTAAGAAAGCAGACAGATTCATTATATGCATAAATTGAATTGTTTTCTTATAAACTATATGCATTGATTTCTTATTCGAACATTTCAGGGCGTGCAAAACTTTTAAATGTTGCGCTAATAGAGTTTACAATATAAAAAATTTAATCAATAAACAAAAATTTGTGACAAATCCAACCCATGTATTGTAAAGAAAACAGTTAAGTTATATAACTCCGGCTGACTTCCTAAACGTATATTTACAATGTATCAATACAGTATTAATACCAAGTGGATACATTGTGTATATGCTTTTTTAATACTTTGCATACTTGATTTGCAACCGCTACATCGTTTAGGAACATTTATATGCATTATATCATTCATAATAAAGCAAACAATGGCAGAAGAGCATATTTTATTGCAAAAAGAAACACGGGTATCAAAAAGGATACCAAAAACAAGGCTTTGTGCAAACAATTGATGCACTAAATTTTTTTACTAAGCTAATTTATTTTAATTTTTTAAAAACTTTTGTGTTTATTATTATTAAATGGTTCACACAAAAAGCATTTTTATTTTAATAAAAATTTAAAATAATTAAGTGAACATAGAAATACATATGTATATTAAATTATAAGAAAACCGTTTACTCATTTTTCTGCGTCGCCATTGTACCGCGTGTTGTATTCATTTTGCATCTACATTTTTTTGGATGATTTTCTTGCTTTTTCTTGCGTATTAACTACAACAGTGATGCAAATGGGATCAAAATACATTGTAAAAAATTTTAGGGTTGCGTTTAGGAATACGCTGCAATGTATTACTACAAAGGAATATGCGTTTAGGAAGTCAGCCTCCTTTTTAACTCTTACACATTGATCTACTCTTGATCCCCTAAGGAGGTGAAATTGTATTTTTGTAAACAATCTATCCAGATTAAAAATCTTAATTACGATCTTTCACTGAAAACATCGTTGGAAAACATTGAACATAAATTATGCTGATAGATCTTAAATTAGAGATTTATATTGGTGGTGACATAAACGAACAGTTACACATAAAAAACATTTGGGTTTTTTCGGTTTAATTATAAAAATGGGAAATATGTAAGAATCTTGTCAACCATGAGTATACACAAAAGACACACATTAGAATATGTGTGTGTTTGTAAATATGAATAAATTAATGAACGAAATAAATTTAATTAACCCTGAAATAAAGTTCAGTGCAAAGCATCTAACATATTACCATATTTTATATGCAACATATACTTTATTTAGAATAGAAAACAAACAAGCAGGAGGGGCAAAATATGTGTTCTTTTTAAGTGAAAAGCGATAAAAAGCTATTATTCAAGAGAATCTGGTACCCATTTGGATTAATATTCGTTGGTTGGAATAATATACTTACATACATAAAATTAAAACATGCGATATTTTCTGTTTATAGGTTTTTGATTGTTAGAGTTAGTAAAAATCTAAATAGAGGTGGTAGAGATTATGATAGTCTTATGCTCTCGAAGGTTTAAATATCGAACCATCCTCTGCTTCTGATGAACCTGAGCCTTTGTGGCGAAAGATTTATGACCCAGGTACATCTGTCTCAGTATACTTAGTGAAGGGCAGAGGCACAGAAGGTGGACGATTTCTCTTAATTCTCTTCTTTTACGCAAATCTTGCGGAAGATGTGTGAAATTTCTCTACTAGAATCTGCAATGAGCGTTGAGCGTTGCTACGATATCCTTTCATTTTTCCTTTTAGGAGGATGATAAGATTTCTGGTGCAGGTTGCGTCCAGTCAGGGCTAAATTAGGCTAACAATTCCGCAAATAGGTTTTGTGTTAAATGCACTTTTCATGCCAATACCGCCACAACATTATTATCGTATCCGTATTATCATAAAGAAAAAAATTTTCTATCGATACGATCCTTAAAAATACATTGTGTTCACGTATATGTAATTCTGATTCGTGTTTCAGATAAATTTTCAATTACTACACAGTGTTTGTTTTTCTACGAAGACAAGGAGCAGTTCAAAAACAGATTGCTTATTATCAAGTGTTTTATTAACATATTTTCCCAGTTCCTGCAAACAATTTTCATATTTTGGTTCGATCCAACTAACCCAACTAACTTTCATATTAGCTCACCTTGACGTGTAATTCGAATTAGGGAACAAATTTTATATACATATATTTTTTTAATGAAACGCTTATTTCTCTGATTTTTACGTAAAGCGGTGGAACTTTTTATTTGCCTCATATTATTGTTTTTATAAATTTGCGTTTATATGTAGTAAAAACACTTAAAATTAGTTGCTACAGTAATAGTTATAATAAAATAATTTGTATTTATTTATTTTCTTATTATATATGTATGTATGTATGTATTTGTATTTGAGTAAAGTTCGGATTACTCATAATGAAACATTTCAATAATCTCATACTAAAACAAAAGATCAAAAACTATATTAATTAATAAAAGTACAAATTATCCTGTTTTTAAACGGTAGATACATACGTTATAGAGTATATTGTATAAAAAAAGACACGTATTATGTATGTATGTGTATATAGAACCTCCAATTGCTTATTGAATTTATATCAATTTAAGTTATTTAGTATGTGATGTTTATTTTATTTTACTTTACGCTTTTTAAGGAATTAAAATGTTGATTACATAATCCAGAAAATCAACTTGAAAAGAAAGTTTTAATAGTAATCCTTCGAAAAATTAATAGCTGGAGTTTACAACTGCGTTATGTAAACTGTACAGAAAGCAATACTTAAGAATTAAATATTCATTTGTCCAGAAAAATAATATTTTATTTTTCCATTTCCAGAATCACATCGTTAAGGAACTTAAGAAATGCATAGAAAAATAATAATTTAAAGTTTTTAAAAATTTATACCGTATCAGTTTCTGGTAGTAAGTGCATTCTCTGGGTTGGCTCCATATTAGTTTCGTGTCATTACAAATGCTTAATACTTCTAAGTATATCTTCTAACAAGTAACTGTCCATCACAAACTGAGTGTTTCAGGCATTTGTTTAATTATTTTAATAGCCAGTTCAGTTATAATACGCTGAGATAATGCGTTAGAAACCTCTTTGTAGAGCTTCTTGTATCTAGCCACACACATACATACATATGTATGTCTTCTCTTTTAACGGGTTTTAAAGAATATGGAAGCACTTTTGAATACACAAACTGGAAACTACTAACTATAGCTGAATTGAGATAAAAGGAAATAGAAAATTTCAGGAATTGTTTCCGCTTATGCAAGATTTTTATATACAGTCGAATCCGGATATATGAAAATGGAAAAATTCAGGAATAGTTTACGTTTAAGCGAGATTTTGGTTTAAACCGACTTCGAGTAAAAGAAATCAGTCTCATTTAAATAAAATCACGAATTTAAAAATTGTTCTGTAAACCGAAAATATAAAATATGATACATACTGAAAATAAAATAGATGTATTTCGATTTTGAATTTATAGACTGAAAAAATATGTTTCGCATGAAAGGGTTTGCTTGGAAAATATATAATTTTGACATAAAGACCTAACGTTTTTCTATCAAGCTATGAGCCAAACACAAAGTGTTCTACATTTTGATTAGACAAATTTTAACTATAAATTTTCCACTGATTTAAGTCCAATGGAAAAGTCCAAAAGAATGAAAATTATTGGGTACTATATATGTAAACTGAAGAATATTTTATTTGCAGAGAGAATTCAAACGCAGTTATGAAAATCTTTTTAATATTTTGTATGGAGATGAGAAATAGATGTCCTACGCCTTATGATAGTAGTCATGACAATAAAAGGATCGAAAATCTGAAAGCGATATGCATACACATACATACATATGTATGTATGTATGTACAAACTCGTACATGCAGCTCCTTAAAAGATCGAATCTACACGTATTCAGAATGTCAAACTAGATACATACATACGAATGTGATTATGTGAATATTTTACAACGTATCAACTTTGGTAGAAAATGGGATGCATTTTAAAAATATGACAAAGCTAAGAAATAACTCATTATTTATAATTTTACGATAGGCATCTTCAACAACTTTATAAGTAGTTCTAATGAAAAACTTATGTCTAGAATATCTGTTACTCTCTGTATGTCGTCTCCTAATATGCAAAATGATATAATATCACTTTTCACAAGTTAGAAGACAAGCCAAAACTATATAAAATGAAATTACTTGAGATGTTGAATAAAAATTTTAAAATAGCTATAAAAAAACCTAAATCGGTTTTTGTTTAAAATAATATATGTATGTATGTATGTATATTTATTAAATTCTTTATTTGGCATATTCTCCAAAATAATTACCAGAAATGTATTGCTTGTTGTTAGCTTAGCGGAGTATATGCTGGCATATCATATTATTCTACTTGTTAATTACAAAACATATAAGTATAACCGTTTTAAAACACTTTTACACAAACACAACACAAAAAACAATTATAATCAACTTGTGTCTTTATTTTTCTTGCACCTGTATACAATTGATAGTAATTTCATTATTAATTTAAAACAAAATTGTAATCATTGCAAAACAAATATTTGATTATTTTAATATAATAAAGTTGGCCTTCAATTCGGTGAATAGAAATCACAAAAGAAAACATCCTGTACTGACAAGTCCATGTTAAAAACATTGGATATGATTCGAATTCGCACTACTTCCAGGTTCTAATCTCAGCATTTCATTGCTTTTTAGAAGTCTTTTCTTACTGGATATGTATTACTACAAATCTGGAAAATTATATATTTTACGAAGGAAATACACTGCAGATCACATATACGAGTATAAGTAATTTAGTTTTTCTAACTTTAAATACTTATTTTTTACATTCTAAAGTCTCCCTCACTATTTTGGTTCTTCGCAGCAATAATCAGAGAATGATTGTGTAGTATTTCGCTATGGTTTAAGGTAGACACCCTAGAAAAGATTTAATCCTTTCATGGGATCTATAAAATAACTTCTTGTATTAACTAAGAGATATGTATACATAAGTATATATTTTTAGCTTCCGAAAATGATTATTAACTGCGAAAAATATTAATAATTATAAATATACATACATACAAAATTATTTATTTAAAATATTTAGACCAGGGAACGAAGAATTTATTTCTGCTTTCTAATTTACAACAATAATACACCTGTGCGCACAACGTTTACATAAGAAATTAGGAAATTTGTATTTGTGTATGCAGTTCTATGCAGAATATTGTTCTATAAAATGTTGCATCAGCTTGTCATATTTTTAGATATAAAATATTATTACCGATTACGTTACATACGACTTATATCTTATATATGTATAAATAATAAAAGATTTAGTAAAAATGTTTTTAGGATCCTTATAGAAATATACGTTAAAATAATTGTGCTGAATTAATGTTGTATAGTTTCTTCTAATAAATAAATTGGGTATTACACGAGTCCATATAGCAATATAGGACTATAGATTATCAAGCATTGGTGGAGAGTATAGCAAATATTTATGTGTTTAATGATAGTGATAATTAATTGTAATTAATATACAACTATATTAATATATATTTGTTTTTTATTTGTATAATTTTTAGTAATAAAATTATAACTAAAATAAAATTAGCACTAGCAACTATAGGTATCAGTTAATTAATATATAATAAATATATAGTAGTACACCAGGGAGCAGAAATTTGTAATGTTTTTATTGCTTAATTTTAAATCAAAAAGCTATTGAGGAGTTCAAAATTAAATGGTGTCCTTAACAATAATTCTTTCCCAAACTGTATAAAAAGTGTTATTGGAAATTTTTAAATAAAAACTATACATACATATGTATATATGTAATGTACGTATATACAAGTAAATATGGCTTCAGATATTTATTATAACGGTAATAGAATCTTTACATCAAAGATTATCTATTAGCATTTTGCAGAGAGACAGTCATACATAATAATGTTACATATAAATATTATGTTCACCTACATATTTTTGTGTACGCTAACCAAAATTCGTGGATCGATTTTCCATCACTTTATTTTCATATACGAATACGATTATATGACCGACTATAATAGTGAGTCTTCAAACTTGTATGTGGGTCACTTTGCGGCTATTATACGTAAATAAACGAAAAATTCCTTGGATAGGAGGTGGGGGAATAATAGTCCTCATGCAAAGTTATTATTAATATGCAAAGATGTCCAATTAGGAAGTTGTTTTAGTATTTGTTGGACAAATCAAATAAAAAGTTTTATGATTTAAGTAAAGAAACATGAAATAATGTAACTGTGATTTTGACGTCGTTTTTCTACGACAGCTCACCAGCGGCTTACTCTCATTTGAAGTAGAAAACTTGGCCCTTACAGGCATCAGATTCTTCTAGACGATTCCATTTGTTCATCGTCCTCTTAATAATCAGAATTTGCTTTGGATTACCATCACACCACGGCTTTATATGTCCGATTGAGTTGACATTGCAATATTTCCGTTATGTATTAGGTATGTCGGGAAGATCTTCTATTACGCATCGATTGTTTTCAAAAATCTTGATAACCACATATGGTACCTTTATATTTCGGACCTAATTTGTACAATTGACCAATGGCCTTACGAGTGATCCACAACTACTAAATATCCAGTGTTTGGCGCTCTTGGCTTTGCATAGTGGTCGTCATAAGGAGACTTCCATTCAAAACGTTGTTTATAGATTGATATTGAAGATCAATAGCTTCTTTTGTATCATTATCTATGCTCGTACCTTGCATTTGGCGATTGCAACTATTATCTCGTGGGTTAAAATTGAAGACTAGCTAATTTTGTTGTGGAGTTAATTTGAAAATTCATGCTCCATTGAATGATCAGAACCTGGACTTTAATCTTTTCTTGTTTCCACAGAACATCTCATGATTAAAAATGTTTTATTGGCTCTCTCGGCCTTCTTGCTCTTAGCGTACTGTGCATACTGCCGTATGAATAGCTGTACTCCATATGGTTCAATAAAATGTAGTTCTGTAGTTGTGAAAGCGGTGTCACAATCGGAAATAAATCTCAGCAGTTGACACCACATATTAACATCATCTCGTATTTTCTATTTGCTATAAATGTGCATAATATCATTAAAACATACAGATTGCACTTTTTACCTATAGGACACGTGCACCAATTATAAATATGTATGTACCTAAGTGGGATTGAAAGAACCTAGCGAAAATGTAGTCGACCTTCAGATTTTCATCTATTGGTCTATTGAAATAGCACTCAGTACATGACAACATCTGACTTCAAATAGTTTTTCCCACGTGTAAACCAAAAACTAGTAGAAGTTATTTAATGTAAAAAATATGGTTTCATAGATCTCAGAAGATAACGCATATAATATTATATTTATTTCGAACTTTTAAAGTATATTTGAAGTAGCTTGAATTTTTCGTTAAAAATCTTTTACTATGTACATAAGTATAAACGATTATAATTGAAAAATATAATTTATTTTATTTTTATGCCGTTCTTACGAGTATAGCGCATTTTAAAACGCGTTATATGATATTTCTAGTTTCTCTGCATATTAACTTTTATTACTGCTAAATACTTCTGTTGAATTTATACTTATTAATTACGGCGAAAGTAATAACCACATCTCTGAATTCTAAAGAAGTTGTCAAGAGAGATTGTGGATATTGACGTATTCGAACTAAAAAAGAGCATTTTTGGCAATTTATTGGCACGTAACATAAAACATTTACTTTGAAATGGTGCAAGCACCTACGCACACATCGTAATAATTTTTATACATATAAATTGGGTTTATATTATTATTATTATTACCCTCGAAATATAAATATATAATTTCATTATAAGCTTTTGTTCACAATAACAATAAACAGATTTTTATTTGCTGCAATACTTTTACGTAGTACCTCAATTATTGTACCTACATAATTTTAGTATATTCAATTGTTCTGACTTTAATCTTTTCTTGTTTCCACAGAACATCTCATGATTAAAAATGTTTTATTGGCTCTCTCGGCCTTCTTGCTCTTAGCGTACTGTGCATACTGCCGTATGAATAGCTGTACTCCATATGGTTCAATAAAATGTAGTTCTGTAGTTGTGAAAGCGGTGCCACAATCGGAAATAAATCTCAGCAGTTGACACCACATATTAACATCATCTCGTATTTTCTATTTGCTATAAATGTGCATACTATCATTAAAACATACAGATTGCACTTTTTACCTATAGGACACGTGCACCAATTATAAATATGTATGTACCTAAGTGGGATTGAAAGAACCTAGCGAAAATGTAGTCGACCTTCAGATTTTCATCTATTGGTCTATTGAAATAGCACTCAGTACATGACAACATCTGACTTCAAATAGTTTTTCCCACGTGTAAACCAAAAAACTAGTAAAAGTTATTTAATGTAAAAAATATGGTTTCATAGATCTCAGAAGATAACGCATATAATATTATATTTATTTCGAACTTTTAAAGTATATTTGAAGTAGCTTGAATTTTTCGTTAAAAATCTTTTACTATGTACATAAGTATAAACGATTATAATTGAAAAATATAATTTATTTTATTTTTATGCCGTTCTTACGAGTATAGCGCATTTTAAAACGCGTTATATGATATTTCTAGTTTCTCTGCATATTAACTTTTATTACTGCTAAATACTTCTGTTGAATTTATACTTATTAATTACGGCGAAAGTAATAACCACATCTCTGAATTCTAAAGAAGTTGTCAAGAGAGATTGTGGATATTGACGTATTCGAACTAAAAAAGAGCATTTTTGGCAATTTATTGGCACGTAACATAAAACATTTACTTTGAAATGGTGCAAGCACCTACGCACACATCGTAATAATTTTTATACATATAAATTGGGTTTATATTATTATTATTATTACCCTCGAAATATAAATATATAATTTCATTATAAGCATTTTGTTCACAATAACAATAAACAGATTTTTATTTGCTGCAATACTTTTACGTAGTACCTCAATTATTGTACCTACATAATTTTAGTATATTCAATTGTTCTGATGATAGATATTAAAAATAGTATCGTAACGATCTAACCTTAAGGAACGTATTCAACTAGATCGACGGAGTCTTGATTATTTTGACTATTCAACCTAAAACTTTATTTCAGAATAATGGATTGAGTTATAAATATATGTTTGTCTCTCCAATTTTTTCCTTCAAATTTTAGCAGATTGTTTTGTATATAGGATGTTGCTTTATTAATTGGTGTGTGCTGGTTACGTACTCAGATTTATTTCATGAACTCAATTTTTATGGGTGACATATAATACTATTAAAATAAGCCGGTACAGTATTGTGCTTTACTGGCGGCAAATAAATATTTTTTCTTAAGAGATGCTTATTTAATTTAAATTTACACATTTACAACTAAAATGTGTTTCCCTAGAATGGTTTTCAGCTTAAGGAGATTTTCTTTTAAGCCAAATAAAATGCTTTGAAATTATATTTTTATTTATCTAAACGAAGTTCGATTATCTAAATACGATATATATATATATATATATATATATATATATATATATATATATATATATGCACATGTATGTACGTATTATTTTTATTCAGTTTTTATCTATGCAGTTGTGCGTATCTATAAATCATGCATAAATAGCCAAAAAATAAGAAGTTTGATTATTAATGTAAATAATTAGCTGCGGCATACAAACTTTCTTGGTCTGAGATCATTGAATAATTTGCAGAATCTCGATCTTCGTGTATAGTTGAACTCGCTAGTGAGAGATTGTGGATATTGACGTATTCGAACTAAAAAAGAGCATTTTTGGCAATTTATTGGCACGTAACATAAAACATTTACTTTGAAATGGTGCAAGCACCTACGCACACATCGTAATAATTTTTATACATATAAATTGGGTTTATATTATTATTATTATTACCCTCGAAATATAAATATATAATTTCATTATAAGCATTTTGTTCACAATAACAATAAACAGATTTTTATTTGCTGCAATACTTTTACGTAGTACCTCAATTATTGTACCTACATAATTTTAGTATATTCAATTGTTCTGATGATAGATATTAAAAATAGTATCGTAACGATCTAACCTTAAGGAACGTATTCAACTAGATCGACGGAGTCTTGATTATTTTGACTATTCAACCTAAAACTTTATTTCAGAATAATGGATTGAGTTATAAATATATGTTTGTCTCTCCAATTTTTTCCTTCAAATTTTAGCAGATTGTTTTGTATATAGGATGTTGCTTTATTAATTGGTGTGTGCTGGTTACGTACTCAGATTTATTTCATGAACTCAATTTTTATGGGTGACATATAATACTATTAAAATAAGCCGGTACAGTATTGTGCTTTACTGGCGGCAAATAAATATTTTTTCTTAAGAGATGCTTATTTAATTTAAATTTACACATTTACAACTAAAATGTGTTTCCCTAGAATGGTTTTCAGCTTAAGGAGATTTTCTTTTAAGCCAAATAAAATGCTTTGAAATTATATTTTTATTTATCTAAACGAAGTTCGATTATCTAAATACGATATATATATATATATATATATATATATATATATATATATATATATATATATATATATATATATATATATATATATGCACATGTATGTACGTATTATTTTTATTCAGTTTTTATCTATGCAGTTGTGCGTATCTATAAATCATGCATAAATAGCCAAAAAATAAGAAGTTTGATTATTAATGTAAATAATTAGCTGCGGCATACAAACTTTCTTGGTCTGAGATCATTGAATAATTTGCAGAATCTCGATCTTCGTGTATAGTTGAACTCGCTAGTGAATTTTCGTAGCTAATTTTTGAAAATGTTTGATGACCGTGCTGTGAATCTGCAGCTTTCATAAGGGGCTGTCGTCTTAAAATGTTAGAATAACGTATTCCATTTGATAACGTGATATGTGTTACTTGTTGCGGCGGCGGAATTGGTAATCGCGTTTGAACATCTTGATCGCGCAGACTTAATGGATTATGGCCCGACATAGCAACTCCTGAATTGGCATATAATGGCGTTTTAAATGAACTTACATTTCTTACGCTGCTTTGTGTTTTTGACATACAGTGTTCCGATGTGGCATATGAGGTACCATTTTGTATTTCTCGTTCGTTATGGTTCTGACTGTTTATTGGCAGTGGCATTGTGCAGCAATGTAGGGAATAATCAAATTTTTGATCTGCATTAGAGCGCTGCAAGGGCAATGTTGCGCTATTCGCATTACATCCTCCTGCAAAGCTCGACATGCGCATATTTGTGCAACGGCCATTGGGCTCTTCTTGAATGGCAGGAGGCAATTTCGCGATAGGTTTACTGGCAATACGAGGTCTTATTATCACTTCAATTTCTTTTTCTTCAGCTGAGTGAATACCACTCGATGATTCAGACGGTGCACGTTCTGGAGGCGATATTGTGCTTTCAGTATCACTCTTTGGCGTTAGAGCTTCTTGTGGAACACCGGAGTCTACTCGACGTAAGCAGCGGGGAGTAGAACTTGGCGCAATCTACAAAATTTAATTTTTTAACAATCCTTTTGTGCCCTGAATTAAATTTCCTACTTACGAGTGCTTCATTTGTGTGAACAGAAACTCTTACCGGTACCAAAGGACTGACTAAATAACCTGGGGAAGAAGATAGTTGAATGAATGCGGTTATTGCTTAATAGTTTATTGTTTTACTTATTTTTGGTGGAGGTGGTGGTAAAGGTGGCTCTAAGCCACGAGTGGAAGCATAGGTCACACTGTCGTCTTGTACCGATTCTAATAACTTTCCCTCTTCAGATATGTTGTCTTCTCCAACACAGTCATCATTTTTTTTTTCATAAGTATTTCTAGAGTTTACAGTAACAGTTGTTGTATGATTTGTTATAGTCATAGAAGATGTCATATTAGGTGGAGGTGGTGGTAGTTCATCATATTCACTTAAATGTAATACTTTTACTCCATCAGTTAGTATATGGTTTTTCGAAAAATTAACACTTTCTTTTGTTTCACTACCACCGCCCAAAGAAATGCCAACTATGGTTGCTGCACCTGATCTTAATGTTGCATATTCTCCATCATCAATTTCCCCCTCAGCACTGGTAAAACATATCGAGGTTCCACGGGGCGAATAGCTGCAATTTTATCTTCATGTAAATTACTAAGAAAAGTGCTCATATTACTGTTTTTTATTTTCTTGTTTAATAGTTAAGTCATTTAAACAAAATATATGTAATAAAATAGGTAAATGCGTCAATACATAGATTTTGTTTAAAATTTACCGATTTTGTTTAAAATTATACATACATACACACAAAATTACAAATTTTTATTACGCGAAATCATTAGAAATTTCTGTTTTTTTATTTATATATACATATAATTACACAAAAATTGTTTTATTTATAAAATGTTTATGAGCTTTAATGCAAATCGGGTATCTTGGGCCTTGTAAATGTTTCATCAAAGTAGCTTAAGTGTTATAAATAAAACAATTTTTGTGTAATTACGGTCGAATTTCTGCCAATAGTATAATTAAATGTTTTTTAACAATTTTGAGTACTTAAGGTGAATTCACCCATTCGTTCTCGAACGAAATTTTTGTTGTTTTTCCGCATTAAATTTACTCTCTTTCTCTCACTCTCAAAAAAATAGAAACGTCAAACTACATATAAAAAAAGCGTTCGGAACGTTAAGAACGAATGGTTGAATTCACCTTTATACTCGTATTATGCACGCACACACACACACTCACACACAAACATATATATATGTACATAATTTAGTCAACATTTAGTGGATTCTGTTTTTATTAATTAAATAAATTAAAAATTTTATTAATTAAAATTAAAATTTATTAATTGAATAGATAATAGAACTAATATCAAAGTTGCAGCAAACATCGAATAAATTTGTTCAAATTAAATTCAAATACGTGAAAAATAAGTGAAAATATTATTTTCTTTTAATTACATTATCGGTGCTTAGCCAGCTAATACTCCAAGTAACGCAATTTTAAGGTTTATTGTAGTTTTTGATTTCAAAAGTAAAATTATCAATTCCATTCTATTTTTGTGTCTGTTCCGAGATTTATAAAATAATTTGGATTTTTATTGTTTAGAAAAATGCACACTGCCAAGCCCATGCAAAGTAAATATTGTTTTTACAGTTTCTATTTATTTTGTTTATGAAACTGAGTCTACATAATGAGTTCTCGGACAATTTGTTTTAATAAGCTAGAACTATGTAAATTTTTGGAACTATTTTTAAAGAAATATAAGTATATTAAAATGAATCAACTAAAGAAATTAAACGGCTGCTTATCGAAGAGCAATTTCAGTAAAAAGTTCATTGTATCATCGGTTTTGTCCTAAAATCTCTATTTTCACGATACTCGTGCGACAAAACCCCTGGTAAAAATTTTTTCTTCTTTTTGTTTTTTTTTCTTTGCATGCATAGCAAAATCAAAGTAGTTTGTTCATAGTAGATTTTATTATTAAGAACGTGTTAGTCTGTATTCCCAATGGAATCAAAATGTATATATATTTATGCAGATATGAATGTACATATATACTAGTACATATGTATATAAAGTGGCGATAAATGTATTTCAAAAATCGTTAAAATTATCAAGGAGACATTAATGTTCTACAGTGCATGTTTAGATGGAAGCACAAAATATCTTCAATCGAAAGACTATTAAAAAAATTGCTGTTTTTTGTGTGGAGAAAACGTCTCAACGGACATTGTTGAATCTGATCATATATTGTGGAGTCTCTTTTTCACCATTCGTTGTTGCTGTAAATTAGAGTATCCAGCATTCACTGAAGTCAGATTCACTTCGCTGCTAAGTATGTACGAACTAGGTACTATTTCTATTTCTAGTTTTACTTTAGATTTCAGTCATGATCTTTGCTCAGGTTCCGAAAAATTCTACATTTCTTTCAAAAACTTTGGTTTTGCGCTACTTTTTAATTCGATGGTTTATTCTCTTAAATTCCACAATTGATGTAAGACGTAATATAGAAGAAAAATAATAGCTAAACTAGTAATTTTCGAGGATAAAATTATATATCGAGATCAGTAATGCATTATAACATTGATATATATGTACATTACCGGGTCATTCAATTGAATAATTAAAATATATAAATAAAACATACTTATGTAGTATATATACATATGTAGTATATATACATATGTACATATATAAATATAGATATGCCTACTTTTGTTGAAAGATTAAAAAATTTAACATTTTTAGGAAATAGGTACATGCTTTTAAAATAGATTAGGTTTTAATTTATCTTTTCTGTTATATGTATGTATGTATATAAAAATTATTTTAAAACAGGCGACAAGCGGATCAAAATAGTTTCTCAACACAACTTTGTTAAAATTTATCATTTTGTTTGTGTTTTTTTTTTTTTTTTTGTTATACCGCAGTCGTTTCTAAAAAGGTGTAACATTTTGCCTTGCAAGGATAAAATAGGGAATTTAGTGTGCTTTACATTTCGTCTTCACGACTTGGAGATGACATGAACATAACGTCGGCAGAGTGAAGGTATTAACATTTTCATATTCATGTTTGTGTCGAATACGTATTGATGGTCATGTTTAGAAATATCATTTTTTTGTATGGGTGTGTAAGTTTTTCGTATGTGTGTGTGTCGTTTTGTACTATCGATTTGCGTAAGTATTTGTATGTTATCTTCTACGTGGAGAACAGGGTTTGTTGCTCGCACATATGTTCGGGTAACGAAGGCATAACATCACGAAACATGACTGGTCTCTACGAGCTTGATTCGTGCACGACATACGTTATGTTCAATGTTCACGCCATCATATTATAAGCGAAGGAGTTAATTTTTTGAATTAGAGCGAAATATATGTACATATGTAGATTTTTTAAAGAGATTTACCTAAAAAATGTACACTTTTTTCAGAAACGAAAACGTCATTAGCTATAAAGTTGTTAATATCATTGCATAAAATAAATAAAAACAAATGCAAAAATATATGCAGTATTAAACTTATCAAATGTAAATAAAGCGTGCAAAAACACAAAGCTGCAAACATCAAAGATTTCGTTAAGATAAAATTCAAATGATATATGAACAAATCTATGTTTGTATACAGATAAAACATAAATAACTACTGAGTTAAATGAGGAGATTATTCAAGACATATTAATTAAAATTTAAGCGAATATGTTTTACATAAAAAACAATTTGTGCATTTAAACAATCACAACATATATAAGCAAATTGGCTTAAATCCACTGGAGCATATACCAAGTTTATCGTTCTCGGTTTCATTTCTGCACCAGGTAAGCTATAAAACAATAGATCGATTTTAATGAACAAAAACTAAGTATTTATCAAAGACTAAATGTATTCAGAATATATGTTCTATTTTTTTTACCGTTTTTGTTTAATTAATAAACTTTATTTTATTTTTTATTAAGCTTAAGGTCTTAAATTTTTATTTTAAATTATTATCGATATTTCGGTACTCATTGAGTTCCGAAATATCGATAAAATTTAAGACCTTAAGCTTAATAAAAAATAAAATAAAGTGTATTCAGAATATTTCTAATAATTAAATTATTGGTAAGTAGCAATATGATTTGATTCTCTAGTTTTCTTGAATAACCGAGTATATCTTAATTCTTTTTTTCATGAGAACAGAAATAATATTTTTAAAGCTGTGGCTTCACTATGAGTTATATTTGTACTTAAAAAACAAAACAAAGTGTTACATATAACTTATGTCATTGTACAAAAATGTTAATAACAAAGTAAATAAAAAATTAGTTTAATTTATTTTTTCAATCTTAAGGACTCTCCTTTTTTAATTTCATGAATCGATTTTTCGGTGCTTTTCGAAAAAAATACCTTGAAGCTTGAAATATTGATTAATAAAGTTAAAAAAAGATCCGTTAAGCTTGAAAAAATACAATTAATTGATAAATTTAAATAAATCAGTCAAAAAACTAAAAGATATAAAAATATAAATGTACATAGATTCATTATTTTAATATAAGAATGGGCTTAGGCTGTTTAAAAAAAAAACCAACTCCTAAATGAAATATGTAAGGACGTCTTCATTAGACCTTACAACTACAAAAACTAAATTTAAAATTTAAATTTAACTCATACATATTCGGTTATTCACTAAAACTGAACAGACACATTGTAGGTACAAATAAGTATAAGTATATTTTTCGCACTACATTTCAGTGAAATTTCGTTGCAACATTTTAAATAACGCAAGAAATTCTGAACAATAATTGATAAAAAAAAACTAAAATATGCACATATATCAAGATTACAGAAAAATCCGATTTATAAAACAATATTGAAACAAACAGTATTAATTTTAAATCAATCCCAATTTGTTATCTAACTTAAGATATTTTCCACAAATATATGTTTTTAATAATGTTGCAATTTTGCAAATTTTAAATTAAAATTTTAATTTTAAGTTGGTTTATGCCTGAGTTAAAAAACGATTTTTTACCGCTTGCCATCGTTTTGTTCATCTTCACCAATTCGACGATGATCATCGTCAGACGTACTCGTTACTTCATTAAAAGTGACTTTTAATTTCGGGGAACTTGGCATTATTTTGGGCCAATATACATCATCAGAAGGCGCAACATTTAAAACACCTATGGTCGATGTATTCATGGGAAGGTTTCCTGAATTTCCACGCTTTATTTTGCTTTCGGTAGCTTCACTTGCAGAGGTGCTACTAATATCCATGGTGGTGGAGTTATTTAAGTTCGGTGTAGTTATGTTTATTACATTTCTTTTATCGTGCATGAGTAAAGGTTGTGTTGTAGATTTTCCTATTACTGTATACGAATCCAACGGTGGCAATTTAAAGTTCCATTTACGTTTGGCAGCCAAGCCTATCCAAATTATAATCCATAAAAATATATCCATAACGCTAACAAGAGCTAAAAATAAATATATACTTTATCTATACTTGTGGCACCTGTAGCATTTAAAAATTTCACATACCTGCCATAAATGTAGGACAATGTAAATTGTTTCGATATGTTGCGCTTAAGTCGTTTAACAAAGGAGCCTTAACTACACATATAGCCAAAATATAGCACATAGATGCACAGTGGGCGAAATAAATCCATGACTCATTAGATCTTAACGATATTATAGATCGATCACGCATCTTAGCTAATAAACGGCCATGTCCATACAAATATAAAACCATTGAAGAAGACAGAATCAATATGACTGAAAGCAAATACAATGCAAGTGTAACACCGGCATTTAGAATAAGACCAGAGTTTTGTATAGGCTGTCCTTGACCATAAATTTGTAGTTTAAAAAGACTAGATATTCCTACGAAACTAAAAATGATATCTGCAGCTGATGCAATCATCTGCACGCTAAATATAGTAGCAAATGATTTAGCAGTAGTCCAGAATACCGCTGGATATCGAACACACCAAACCAAAAGAGCGAGCAACAAATTAATAAATTCAGCACTGGGTGGATTGCTAAATGCATTTACATCTATCGGTTTTTCAACACCAAAAAACAGTTGCAACATACCAGCAAATCCATCAAGACGTACTATATTATATTCGGAGAAAGCAGATTGAATACCTGAAGCTTTAGAAGACTCAATGCTGTTAATTTTCTTCGAGTCATTAAAAGAAAACTCGCCAATGAGATACTCAGGTTCAATTTCTACATGATTCGCCTCGAGGGAGACAATTTCTCTTTTGATTTTATTTTTTTGTTTTATTTCAATAATTTTTGAATTACTTGATAGTGGTGTGGAAGGTATAATTTCAGGAAGTTTTTCGGGTTTCACAATATGAATATTACTGTCCCGAATTGTCGACCTAGGTGTAGTTAGCGACTTCGAGTAAAAAGAAGCTCTGGCATGGCCATTATCCAATACTTCATAAGATATTGGCCTATGCTCATATACCTTGCCACCAATAAAGCTTTCATTTGTATCTCGAAAATTATTTTCATCTTGATTGCTTAAGTCTGTAGGTTTATCTGAAACCCCATAATTCAAATTATGCCAATCTTTTAATGGTCTAAAAGATTTCATGGATTTCTGGTGGGAAGGATAATGCTGATGGTTTTTACGTTGTGTTAGTGGCGACACAACTTTTCTTTGTCTGTGATGTTTTCGATTTGTTTTACCATTATTATAGTTTTGCCCAAGACGCTGTTGATTATCATGATAAGAATTATGTTTTGGAGCTAGTGATGTAAACAAAATTAGTTCACTAAAATTTTTGGATATATCAATTGATTTTTGTGTTGAATGCGGGGATTCAAATTTAGAATCTACTATTGTTTCAATATCATCGTATATGTTTGTGGATATGTAATTTTTATCAGTTGTTGATATGATTATTTTTGAAGCTACATTAGCTGTATTTGCATTTCTCCCATCATATGAAGAAGTAGTGGAGAAGTAAGGAGATACTGTTGAAACTGTGTGTGCAGCATATTTCGAAATAACTTCGATCGAATTATTTATATTCTCTTTAATAGTAGCACCAACTAAGTCAGATAATTCAAAATATTTTGATTTTCCATTTACTGTCATTACGGCATGTCTGGTTTGTTTAGGATTATTATCCACAAAATTTTTAACAATTTTATTATTTTTTGATTGGGCAGTAATTATTGTATCATTATTAAAGTAATTTTCATCTTCATCGACTGACGTAATGTTTTGATAGGGCGAGGATTTTAAAGATAATACGATCAAATTACGTCGATTAACACTCACAAAGTCCAGTTCGGTCCGCCAAATTGTTTCTGTAAATAAATGTTTAATTCATTTATTAATTGTTAATTTAATTCATTTATTAATTGTTAAGTCTATCCGTGAGCTCTACAGTTTAAGATAAATTCTGTGAATAAAGTGGTCACGCTGCCCTAAAGATTTGTTTGCAATATATCTTAAGCATATTTTAATATGATATTTTTATCTGGTTATTATTCTTGTTATAATCAGCACTTAAAAAAAGAAAACATCTTGTATGGGTATTAATTCAAAATGTTGAGATTGTTCTCTGGGTGGGTTGGGTTGTTGTATTTGCTGCCCAGCTTGGAATGTGTACACTTACGCAGCTTTTCTTTTTATAAATAAAAATAAATAGTTTTTCGAAAGTTAATTTTTGAATAATATAATATAAGAAATAAAATATCAACTCTTAATTATAAAAACAGTTCAAAATAAATATATGCGTCACCTGCCGAGATATCTGAAGTCAGTCCCCAGATGACTAAAATAAGAGTTAAATTTTGCATTTAGTTTTAAACTTTCTTGTCATCGGTTTTAAAAATCTTGCCATAACTCTCCTAGACGATACTAACGAAGTGAGACGGTTAAAAAGACGGCATATATTAGATCTACCTTTCCTACCCTAAGCAAAATTTGTCATCATTTGTCATTTTCTCCATACTGATTTATTTTCATTATATTTCTGATTATTCTTAATTGTAAACATATTCTAAACAATGAAATAGAGCAATTTAAGTAGCTAGATAAGTAAAATTAAATACTGGTTAAGTTCAATGGAACTTAACGTCTCTGTTATTTTTAATTTGTTATGAAATTTGCCTATTATTTAATTGTTTTTAAATAGATTGCAAATTAATTAATTGAAAAAAAAAGGTTTTAAAGATCTTAGTAGGTACGCATATAATATTATATTTGTTTTAAGTTTTTTTAGATTTTAAAAAATTTTAAAAAAGTCATAAAAGGGAAATTTTAAAAGAGGGGTCACAAAAGGAAAATTAAAAAAGGGGCCACAAAAGTTAGATTTTACAAAACATGGGTCACAAAAAGAATATTTAAAATACGGTAGTACTTAAAAACAAACAAAAAATTTAACATTTTATTACATAATTAAATCGTGAGACATAAGTATAAGTAAAAATAAAAGAGACAATTTATAAGAAATCAACAAAACATTCTCCACTTATAGGACAAACTATTTACATATATTAAAATCAAAAACAAGGTAACAATTAGAACAAAAAAATTATACAATTCTTGTGTATTTTTAACCGACTTCTAGATAAAAATTCTGAATTTCCGATTTTTTTTCTTTCCGTTTCAGGAAATTTTTCTTCAGTAACGCTAACTGGGGAATTCTCGAAGTTAGTAAAAATGTTAAATTATTTTTACGTGTCTTAAAATATTAAAAAAGTAAAGAATATACATATTTTAATCACACAAAGTTGATATGTTTAATGTCCAGCAATATATTTTAAACGTTTAAACTTTTCAACACTTGTTAGGGGCAAAAGAATTCTAGCATTTGGTCATGGTACATTGATTTCTAAATACCATTTCTTTATTCATGCTATCAGTCTCTGGAATGGAATTCCTTATAGATCACAAAACATTAGTAACGCACTAGCATTTGGTCATCGTACATTGATTTCTAAATACCATTTCTTTATTCATGCTATCAGTCTCTGGAATGGAATTCCCTATAGATCACAAAACATTAGTAACGCGCGTCAATTCAAAAAATGTATTTTGTGTCATTTCTCACGTTGAATAACAATGCATATTTTCAACTTTTGGTGTCACAAATTTTCTCTTTTTTATTGTTTTATCTTGTTTATCCAATTTTGTAAACTTTCTGTAAATAATTTTTATTATATTTTATATTTTATTATAGACTTACATATATACCACGTTTATACGCACGTCTTATTTACAAATAGAACTATTTGCAAATAACTAATACACTGTTTATACGGGAAATTGCATACAGAACTTGTTATTATTAGAGATGCCATGTGACGAAAATATGATTGTTTGGTAAGTAAAACACAAAAAACGTTCATGAAGTGGCAACGTCTTCCTTTTTATTTGCAAATAGTGTCGTTATTCACGACTTGTTTAAGTGAGTTAATAAGTTACAATAAAAAAGTTATACGGCAACATTCTTCTTTTTTATTTGTAAATAAGACGTGCGTATAAACGTAGTAATAGACAATTTATTATAGACTTAATTAAATCTAGTACAATTTTTTTATTATTTCTATTTGTTGATTTATTGTATTTGCATATGCTTACTTCCATACTGCAATATAAGACGTAAGTCTTGTGTATGAGACGTCTAAAAAATAAATAAATAAAATAAATAAATTGAAAAAATGTTTGTTGTGGCTTTAGCTCTTCATATGCCGACATTTCATTGGTTGCTAAAACCAAATCGTCAGTGAAGTTTAAGCAGTTTGATAACATTCAACATCGTCGCATATTGGGCGGCTACAAACAGCTTCTGAACTCCAGTGGAGCGGCTGAATACAAGACGGAAAACTCTAAACCCTTCAGAAGGCAACTGGAAACCACTGAAGTAATCTCCCTTGAAAATCATACAACTACGATGAATATAGAGAATAACACGCGGCCCTCAGTCTTCGGCCGAACGAGGGTGCTAAGAATATATATATATATATATATATATATATATATATATATATATATATATATATATATATATATATATATGTTCCCATCGATCCTATAAGGAGCATAGGGCCTCAATGAATTGGTTGAACCTATTCCTGTCTTGTGCCAACGCTCTCACTTCGCCCCAGGTTTTACCCATTGCAGCCAATTCTACATCGATTTGCCTTCTCCACGTATGAGCTGGACGTCCTCTTCTTCGGCTTCCCTGCGGGTTCCAGTCTATGGCATTTCTTGCGATGTCGTTCGTTGATCTTCTTAAGGTGTGTCCAATCCAGCGCCATTTACGTCTTTTTATTTCCGTGGCCGTGAGTTGTTGGTTGGATTGTTCCCAAAGCCTGCTGTTGGACACCACTCTAGGCCAGAATATTCTCAATATTCTGCGAAGACATTGGTTCACAAATACCTGGATCTTCTGTATATCTCGAGGGGCAGCATTCCATGTCTCGCAACCGTAGAGCAGAGTAGTCTTGATATTTGTGTTAAAGATTTTTAACTTTGTGCGCTGAGAGAGTGAGGGTGCTAAGAATACCCGGAGGTAAAACAAAACTTAACATCGGAACGTGGAATGTTAGAAATATCTATGAGCTTGGAAAACTAGATAACACCATAAGTGAGATGATGAAGCATTACTGAAACGTGGTGAACGCAAAGTGGGGAATTTAGTTCTCAAGGTACACAAAATATATCACTCAGGAAACCGGAATGGAATCCACAGAGGGGGTGTCACTGTCATTGTCAAAAATAACATAGCGGCCTGCGTCACTGGTTATATTCCAATGTCTGATAGTCATGATGATAAAAATATCTTCAAAACCGATTAATATGAATATAATACAAGTCTATGCACCCACATCTGATTGTGATAATGATGAAATTGAACAATATTACAGCGATCCAAACCATACGATATTATAATAATCCAAGGAGATTTTTATGCGAAAGTTGGACAAGAAGAAACAACGGAAATTACAGGGAAATTTGACTTAGGCCAACGGTATGAACGAGGAGAAAGATTAATACAATTCTGTCAAGACTATAAATTTAAAATCACTATCACTTTGTTTAGCCTCCACCCGAGACGACTTTACACGTGGAAATCGCCACAAGACAACCAGGGCAACATTGTCAGAAACCAAATCGATTATATTTTAATAAATCGGCGATTTTCCTCTTGCGTGACTAGCTGTTCCACATACCCTAGGGCCGATGTGCCTTCTGACCACAAGCTCCTATTATGCAAAATACGAATCAAACTTTCTATAACTCGCAAGAAAAAGCCACAACGAAAAGTTAATATCGGAAAACTTAATGGCCCATCAACAAAAATAGCAGTGAGAGACCAATTAAATGCCGAACTCAATACCATCGATGAGGAGGATGTCGAAAATTTATATAATAAAGTAAAAACTTCCATCAACGCTATCATCAATAGTATTCTGAGAACAACAACATCCAAAAAAGATGGATGACAGACGAAATACGAGAACTTCGTAAGGAACGAAGCAAATACAAAAACTCCAACTACGAAAGATATTGGGAGATAAATCAAGAAATTAAGATCGAAATTCGGGCAGCAAAAAAATGCGCAAATAAATAGACAATGCCAAGAAATTTAAAGACTACAAATTCTACACGACGACTTCAATCTTCACAAAAAATTAAAGGAGGCTTCCGGAATATATTCAAAAAGATCTTCTTCAGTTCTATATGATGACAACAACACTGCCATGTTCGAAATAGCGGAAAAGAAGCACGTATGAGAAAATATATAAAAACCCTATTCACAGACGACAGAACAGAACTTCTTAACACTGATACAGAAACCAATCTTACAGGAAGACCAAATACAGAGGATGAATTAGGATCGACAATTAGATCAATGAAAAACAAAAAAGCAACGGGTTCAGATCAAATACCTGCTGAAGTTCTTAAACTAATAGATGGAAATAATATTAAACTATTATTAAAATTATTTAAACAAATCTATGAGACAGGACAGTACCTTCAAGATTGGCTTAAATCGACGTTTATTATAATACCAAGGAAAAATAATGCCAGGACATACGGTGATTATAGACTAATAAGTCTAATGAGCCATACTTTGAAAATATTTTTAAACATTATACATAGACGAATGAATATACCCAGCATGTGAGGCATGTGTGGTTGAGACACAATTTTGTTTCAAAGAAGGCATGGAAACACGAGAGGCACTGCTGAGTATATAAGTATTAATACAAAACTGTCGAGAAGTTCAAAAAGATATACATATATCTCTGCTTCGTTGATTACGAGAAAGCATTTGATACGGTTAAACATAAGAAATTAATGGAAATCTTAACCTCTATTGGACTCGAAGAAAGGGATATAAGATGCATCAAAAACCTATATTGGAAACCAATATAAAACATTCAAGTTGATGGTAAAATTTTCCAATCTCGAAAGGAGTAAGACAAGGGTGTATATTATCACCTCTTTTATTTAATTTATACTCGGAGAACATATTTCGAGAATCACTTAGTGGAAAGAACATCGGTATTAGAATAAACAATACATTAATAAATAACATACGATATGCCGATGACTCTACATTACTAGCAAGCAGCTTGTCAGGACTACAGAAATTAGTAGATGCACTTACGCAAACTAGCGAGATATATGGTTTAAAAATTAACATTAAGAAGACGAAATACATGATTGTGAGTAGAAAGAAGGTCGAAACTAATACATCAATACGGATAAATAAATTCGAAATAGAAAAGGTTTCAACATTTAAATACCTGGGAGTTCAGATTAACGATCAATGGGACATGTATAGAGAAATTAAATATAGGATTGAAATGGCTAGAGATGCTTTTTTTACATATAGTAAAACATTAACTAGTCACGACATAAACCTAACAACAAAAATACGTTTCATAGAATGTTATATGTATATGGTCGGTATTATTATATTCGGCAGATAAAGGTGTCCGATGAAAAGAGAATAAATTCGTTTGAAATGTGGATTTTCCGGCGAATATTAAAGATCCCATGGACTGACCGCTTTACGAATGAAGAAGTACTGAGACGTATGAATGTAAGACGTGAAATAATAAGAAATATAAAAGCATATAAGAATTCCCCATTATACAGGCTGAAATTTAAGGAAGACGCCCGAGAGGAAGAAGAGAAATGACATGGTTGAAAAACATTCAAGAATGGACAAGTCAACAAGAAGAAGAAGTCTTATGAAGGCAGCCAAAAATAGACAACTCTCTATAGCTGAATAAAAAAAAATAATAAAAAATAATAAAAATTAATTACATGATCGCTAATATCCGAATACGGATTGACAAATAAAGAAGAAGAAGATGTACAGATATCTATCCCGCTACGAAGGATTGGAGGTGCAGAGTTGGAGTCTTAATTGCTGGCCAGCATACGAAATTTCAGTATTCCAGGAATTCAATAAGTGCAATGTTTTCACTGGCTTCAAAAATTTATTAGGTAACGTTATATTTGAATTTTATTTGAAGTTTTTATCTAATACTGAGGTTTCTAAATAAAATACAATTTACACTTCATTTCAAAACTTAATTTTTCATATTTCAAAATACACACATATCTTAAAATCAGTTTAGAAATTCTGATGGAGGAGATAAAGCACTATAAAATAGTATTATAGTATCGGAACTATAAAAAATATAGGAAAAGCACGAAGTTAAATTTTTTGTAGTTATATCACTATTTAAAAATCGTAAATGCTTATTTTATTAAGATTTTTTCCTGCTTTCCCACATATTTTTAAATTAGATACGGATTTTTATAATTGAAATAAAGATAGGCTTGTATACATTCTATACTATTGGAAATGGCGGATCTATATTTGCTATGATTCAGATCTTTTAAGAAATTTGGAGACGAAAGTGCGGGCTAGCAAGATTCTATATTAACTATATTCGACAGTTCATTTTTGAGCATTAACGCTGCTGGGGTGTTACTACATGTGAAATAAGGCCCGGATTTTTGGATATTTATTTCATATTTTGCTTAGGAGATTATTTTCTTGGGATTATTTTATGCCACCATCATCAATAAATGTATGTGTAAAAGGGCTGGTTTTTAGGATAAGGCTGAAACACATTTGCTAGTTGACTGTAGCTTAAACTTAAAATATTCTTTTTCAGATAATCAATAATCTAAGTTTAATTGATCAACTTAAGTTCGTGCTGTCAAAAAATAAATAAATAAAAAATACAATACCGTAGCAAAAAGTGGCGACCAAAATTAAATAAAATCGAGATAAATTCAAACATGTATACAAATTTTTTCTTGAATGTTGTCGTATTTACATGAAATGTCATATCTGTGTTGAACACAAAGTATTTCAAGAATCCATAATTTCTGAACCTATTTTAAAAGTTCTTTTAATGGCTTAACTACATTGGCATACTCAACATATTTATATATAACATATCGTTATATATAGCAAGGTTACACGTAACCATTATTTTCCGAGCAAAAACCAAAACTTAATAATATACATAATAGTAAATATATATATGAAAAGCCATTGTAAGTGCACGTATACCATTTTTCTTATGCACAAACTTACATACTGGGCAAGATGAAATTTTAGTTTTTAAGTATTTAGATTTTGTTTTATTTTTTTCCATTTAAAATTTATACTTTTTATTTCTACAGCTGAGTTTAATCAAAAAAATTTCAGATATGCAGTCGATTTCATACGTCGTTGATTTACTTTGTTTTTAATAAAAAAATAATGCAAAATAAATATATTAAATACCTTTTGGAAGTAGGCCGTTTTCAATTATTCGTCCTTCTAATAGTAAACGTGGTAAAAGTAAGCAGATAGCTATTAAAATATGTACAAATGCTGCTGGAGGTGCACCGTGCGTCCATAAAGCTCGCAATGTACCACCGCGCGACTCCTCTTCGAGACCTTCATGTGGTACCATGGTGCAAAGGCGTTCCTTTGAAGCACTTCCCAGTTTAAGGCCATCATTTGCCATGTTTCCTACCTATAGTACCAAAACTAATTATTGAAACACATTTTAAAATCAAAATAACTGAAGATAAAGATGTAAAACGGACAACTTGCGCATTACTCAAAATTATTAAATATAAATAGATAGTAGCTATAAGTAAACGTGGTAAAAGTAAGCAGATAGCTATTAAAATATGTACAAATGCTGCTGTAGGTGCACCGTGCGTCCATAAAGCTCGCAATGTACCACCGCGCGACTCCTCTTCGAGACCATCATGTGGTACCATGGTGCAAAGGCGTTCCTTTGAAGCACTTCCCAGTTTAAGGCCATCATTTGCCATGTTTCCTACCTATAGTACCAAAACTAATTATTGAAACACATTTTAAAATCAAAATAACTGAAGATAAAGATGTAAAGCGGACAACTTGCGCATTACTCAAAATTATTAAATCTAAATAGATAGTAGCTATAAGTTACGTGCCATTCTTTTTTCAAGTTATGCAATTATAATTAATAAGATTAGTAATGTAGCAATTGCATAAGAGATTTGCATAGTTATCCATTATAATACAATATTTATCTATAATATGTTTGAAATTGTATACGACTACAAATATTTACAAATATTTGACATCTGTGTAATTTCAAATAAAAAAATGCTTATTAAACTGTCACGTATGAACTTGAAACAGAAGATGGATTAATTTTCTTGTCTTTCTTTTATTGATGTTATCTTTTGTTGTTTTCTATAAAAACAATTGGGAGATATATGGGGTTACAAATTTAGTGTTTTCAAAACCGCCGGTC
>OY812998.1:140596380-140616380 GCA_963681545.1 Germaria angustata | reverse complement strand
AAATTCTTGAAAAGAAGCCAAAAGCTGATTAATCATAACGAAACGGATAAAATCAAAATATAATTAAATAAAATTTTTTATACATGGTTTGTCATTTAAGCCAACGACATAGTGCAGTAGGATTGTATACTAAATTCTAAGAAACAAAGCTCGTATTAAAAACCATTTTTGGACCTTCGCACTAAAAATTATTTTTTTGTAACTATATTAAGCTGTTTTGTATTATATTTAAGAGATTTATTTAATTCCATTTACATATTTTTAAATAAAATCACTTCTTGAGTGCAACTATCCCAACAGATAAAAACGGTATGCCCTAAATAAATATTCTTTTAAATAATTTGTTTATTTAAATTTTTAAGCTTAAGGTCTTTTATTTTTTAACAATTTTATTAAAAAGTAATAATCAATATTTCGATACTCATTGAGTATCATCTTCAGGACAATTCTCTTTTTTATAAATAATAAAATAAAAGTAAACTGTTTAAAATATGTAATAATTATTTTAAAAAAGTGTTTGGAAAATAAAATTCATTTCCAAAATAAATAAGTTTTCAGTATATTTGAAATATTGAAAAAATAATGTAATTAAAAATAAGTGTCGCTAGTAAAATTATCCAGAAGAGCAACAGGGAATGAATCAGCCATTCAAGTTACGAAGACAAAATTAATTCTGCACACCATAAAACTAAACTAAAACTAAACGTGTATCAAAAATGTATTATATGCCGTCATTTCATTGGTCAAAATAAACAATAGCTTTTGTAAACTCTAATTGGTTAAATGATTAGTTTGAGAAAATATACCAAATAATAAATTTCAGTATTAAGTAATAGTATTATATAACTTTCAAAAGAGATTATATATCACAGTCCTTACTGTAAATATCCTTTGAAGCGGAATGTGAGATATATGGAAAAATAGATGTTGAAAGATGTTCAGGAAGAGATGGAAAGTAAAACTAAAAATTTCACATTGGATGTACACTCCCGAATGCTGTTAACAAAAATATAAGTATACAACGTTCACAAAGTACTTATTTGCTGAGCTCGTGACCAGCTTTGTCATATTGCAAGTTTGAAGTGCTAAAAACTAAGATTTTTATTCCTCAAAAAAGTTTGTTTTTGAAAAATGTATATGTGCACATAGCTTGCATCAACACATTAAGAGCCGTTTAGAGGAGAAAGAATAGGAAACAATCGAGTTCATGACTTCAAGAGCATCGGCTCTACTTAAGGGAATATGTTAAGGGCTTGGTGAAGCCGGAAAGTAAGAATGTTAGGTAAAACGTAATTTGCACCCTTATCTTTAATGGGCTACTATATTACTCCAAAGGATAGTAGCAGATTGCCGCAACGAAGGCGCTCAAAGTTGAATGAATTTGCCCAAAAGTGTCCCAGAAGACAACAGTTGGGCAGGTAAGATAAACCGATATTAAAAATTCCTTTCAAACCCGTAAAACAGAAAATATTCTCATATTGATTCATTTTATTATGGAAAAGTACTTTTTTATACATTTCCATCAGTAACATACATATGTTTACAAACTCAACTGAAAGCCTCTAACATCCACTGTTACTTTTTATTTAGAGGGTCGATAAGGATTTTTGATGTATGGTTTTTAGAGATTTTTCTTAGAATTTTCTTCTATAATCCAAATATTCTACATTTTGCCATAAAGAAAAATTTTCATGACACATTTAAAATTACCTCGGGAGTCGTTCTGTCATACATAGCTTTACACTTTTCCACTGCTGGGATTCAAATGTCCAGATATGAGCAGTACCATCCTTGCTGCCTGATATAAATCGTAAACCTCGATGAGACCATTGCACAGAATCTACAGCATCCGTGTAAGCTTCTGTTTCTAGAATACGTTTAGGTCCATCTTCTGACATCAAATAAACTCGAATATGGTGGTCTGCCGAGCCAGCTGCCAAAAAAATGCCACCGGGAGAAAATGATGTGCACATCATTTGAGCCTGTCCCGGTCTCAATTTCTCATGATACTGTATGGGTTTTGGTGCAAATGTAATTTTTTGGCCTCTTGGGGTAGAATATTGCCAAAAAGCAATAGATCCATCATTGCTAGTTGTTACTAAATATTTCAAATCATTTCTTGGTGACGGACAAAAATTTACCGAAGTTATCATGCCTGTATGAGCAGCGAGCACTGCTATTGGCGACGTAGTCTGCAAGTCCCATACACGCAAAATTCGATCTACAGAACCTGCTGCCAACATAGTATTATCTAAGTTGATGGCAATGTCAGTTATTTCTGCCGATGCTCCCCTAAGGGTAGCTAATAGTCGTCCATCCATAGCAGACCATATTTTAATAAGAAGATCATCAGCGCCTGTTATAATGTAATGGCCTGTACGATCGAATAGAACACAGTAAACAGAAGACAAGTGCCCCACTGTCCGACGAAGTAGCTTTGTTTTGCCATATAAACTTGTAGGTACTAACAGTTTCCTTCGCACGGGACCACCGTATTCGCGACCAATAAGAACTTTCTCTATATATATCAAAATTATACGTTACATTAAGAAACATGCAAGTCAAAAGGACTTCACAAACTCATTAACTTACGAAAGTTATGTATGGGTTTTGTGACCGCAGAGTCCGGCAGTGATACCCCATGAAGACGAGTACAATAATCCAGCAAAGTTCTGGACTTGTATATACTATCTTTGGTCCGTAAAAGGCTCTGACGACCTGCACCCAATAATGAAATTAGTCCCGGTACGCTTGGGCTTAATTCTTTATCTAAGATTGGTCCAATACGACAACATATTTCCAATAGATGGTTTGACCCAATGTGGGAATACTTCCTTTCCTAAAACAGAAAAATTAAATTGATTTTAAAATTGGCAATGTTTACCATAATTTATGAAGGTTGGCAATGCCACAAAACATGAATGAAAACACATCTAGCGTAACAAAAACAAACCAATTAATATTAATATTTGTTTAAAAAGGGCTGACTGCATATTCATATTATATAAATTTATCAAAGTTCCGTGAAATATTTGAAAGAATATAAATAGTTGCATTCACGATATACTTAAATTGATTTAAGCATAAAATCCATACTTATGCATCTTGTGCAGCATATAAGTACTTACATACGTGTGTATACATAAGTATGTATTTACATGGTACATATGTATGTACATGTGCGCATATGCATACACACATTTGTGCATACATAATCCATAAATGTGATTACAAATCTTATGTGGATAAATAAAATAAACCTTTTGTTTATTATACAAATTACAAAACAGAAGATGCAGCAATAGTATTTCTAATGCATCATCGAAAATGCAACATGGCGTCTATGTGTAAAAGCAATATAACTATTTCCAAATTTTGGATGTGAACTTTCATACGTATGTATGTACATGCAATTTGTATGTACATATATACTTATATGCATCTATGAATATACTTACATACATATGTAAGTATGTACATGCTAAGAACACAAATAATTTATGCCTTCGTTTCTATACACAATCATACATCAATAATACACTTATGTACTTACATATAAGTTTCGATAAAAAAAATACAATGCAACTTACCAACTCTGCCAAAGATTGATCATGTTCATTTCCCAACCAGTCAGTCCGTTTAGGCAAAACCTGCATATATAATAATATTGAAGTATATTGTTATTATTAAAAAAAACTGTTCTTAAAATCAAAGGGAGATATGATGAGTTTCTATCAAACTATAAATGCATATGTTATATTCATATCATAAAGTTTTACTAACTTGAGTTTTATATACATACATATCGAGCCTTTAGTGCAATACCGTAGTAACTCAAAATTTTAATTTTTATGGTTTTATTCCGAAATTATTCGCCTTGTCGTTTTTTTATATTCTGTAAAAGTTTCATAAAAATATTTTGTATACTCAGCTCTTGAGAAAAGAAACAAATTTTGTTTTACCATTAAGTTGTGTATAAATTCAAAACTTTAAACTCAATTTCTGCAAAACAACCTTTTTTGAACTATTACGTTATTGCAGCAAAGGCTCGATATGTGTTTATGTATGTACGTACATACATATGCGTGCATGTGCGTATATGTATGTATATACATTACAATTTAATTCATATATGTTTATAAAAAGCACATCTAGGCAAATACAAATGCAATGCTCAAATATCGCATCTAAGTCTAAAATAATTATGCAGTTACGGAATGCAGTGTTTCCAGTTATTTTGGAATTACTAGATTCCTCCCTATAGAAAAGAATATGATGATTGTTTTTTTGGTATGTCCAAAGACAAAAACTAGGATTTTTAATAATAATTTAAGATTATCAACCACAATAATTAAATTTTTTTGTTGGGTAGGAACATGCATTCTATGTGCATGAACATAGATACACAAGTAATAAATTCATACAACACGTGCATCTTAAGGCTACAACATTTGATAAAGTTCATTAATATTCATATTATGTTATAACTGAAGCTATGCATTTTAAAATAACGTTGTTTAAATTTAAACCAATTCAGTTAAATTCTAAAATTAAAAAATGGTTCAGAGATGTCGATAGTAAAGACTTAGTTAAACGCTAAATTCTTCGTATCCATTGTATCGCTATTAGCGCACGTTAACAGGGAATAAAAATGTTGTTTTTATTTTTGCAAAAAACTGACAAAACAAAAAAAAAAATGATGTGTTATTAAGCTACCGCCAAACAAAAAATACATTTAAAGCGATTGTTTCTTATCGAGTTATTAAATCCAAAAATGCCAAAGGCTCACCTTTTTATTTTCTAGTTCCTTTATTAACACCTGTAATGAAATCAAATAGCACAGGATTTTAAAATAATATAATTTTATATTTTAACGAATTGAAATGCTTACTTTTGAAGTTTCTTTGAGAGGACCCGCAGACAAAAATTTGGATATCAAAAAATATAGCTCTGAAAAAAAAATCTTGTCAGAAAATGTTGAACGATTGCTGTTTAAAATCTATTCAATTGCTTAACGTTATACTTCAAAATAAAAGTATATTTTAATTTTGAGCTGATGGTCAGTGCCTGACGGCAAGATGTACAAGACGGCTGCATTTTACAAGGCAGTCACTAATATTGAAGTATCCATTATATACAATTTATGCATACCTGGTGTCACTATTTTCTCAACAATTTCTTTATCACTATCCATGTTTCATTTTTATAAACAAATTCTTAAGATTCTTACAACTTTTAAGGAAAAAATACAAAATTTTCCTCAGTTTTTGTATGGGGAGTATGAAAAATTTTGCTGAAAATTACTCTTCTTTGCTTTTTCTTGTATTTCGCTTTGTCAAACTTTCGTTATTGCCAACTACAAAAAAATAATAGTGCCAGTAAATTTGAAGCAATATTCTTTTCGAAAAATCAAAAATGCAGAGGTCTGTCAGCACCTTTTTGTATTCTTTTTTGTTAATTTTTATCGCTCATTTTACCTTTTTTATTATCCATCACACGACAGGTTTCTTTATCATACATCACAAAGTATATCAAAAGTTTAAAGTATATTAAAGTTACAATCACGCAATTTGAAAGAATAAGGAATTCTCCATGTCTTGGGTTTCGGACTGTAAATATACGTGGCTGGAAAGATTAGCCATGAGAGTTATCAAAGCTGGTGGTCATTTACCACACCACATTGCATTTGTAATGGATGGTAATCGCCGATATGCAAATTCTCAACACATTCGGAAAATAGAAGGTCACTCCAAAGGGTTTGACAAATTGGCCGATTGCTTAAGGTGGTGTTTAGATATGGGTATTCAAGAAGTTACAACTTTTGCATTTAGCATAGAAAATTTCAAGCGATCGGAGGAGGAAGTCAATGGCTTGTTGGACTTAGCGCGTGAAAAATTTTCAAAGCTTTTAGAAGAATCTATGAAATTACAGGAACATGGTGTTCGTATAAGAGTAATTGGAAATATAACACTTTTACCCATAGATTTACAAAAACTTATAGCTAAAGCCATATTGGACACTGAGGAAAATGATAAACTTTTCCTTAATGTGGCATTTTCTTACACATCGCGTGATGAAATAACACAAGCAATAGAATCTGTGTTAAAACATGGCGATAACTTAGAAAATAGTGATATAAGTGAAAGGCTACTAGATGAATGTCTATATACGCGTCATAGTCCGTCACCAGATTTGCTATTCCGAACCTCTGGAGAAACTCGCTTGAGTGATTTCTTGTTGTGGCAGGTACTACGCTTTACTCTTACTAGTACATATATAGTAAATTGAAATGTATGAATTATTTCTAGCTGAATTCTGCAGTTTTATATTTTACAAAAGTTCTTTGGCCCGAAATTACAATTTGGAATTTTTTAGCTGGCTTATTTTGCTATCAGCGGTCATCTCTTCGCTTGGAGCCCTACAAAAGGCGTGAGCGGTCGGAACGTGCACAGGTTGCAAAATCTGCTAACTTTTTCACTGCGAGAGTTCAAGGCTTTCTTGATCATTTAGATATGTTTAGAAAAAATATTTTTTTACAGCTGTAGACTACAAGTAAATAAATAGTTTTATTAAATAAAGATGTCACGCAAAATACAATTTTCGAGTTATTGGGGGAGAAAGTTCGGAAGATGCTATTTATTACAACACTGTATTAATAAATACAGCTCTACTTGAATCTTAAACTGTTTTCGTATAGCTGGCACCTTATTTCTTTTTATTATGTTTTCTTTCATTCTTTTTAAGTTTATCTTCATATGCCTTTTGTCATCAACATTTTTCATTTTCAGCGTCATATTCGGCGTTGGCCAGGAAAATTTCAGTCGTTTTACTTTTATGGAGGAAGAAATTTTTGATTACAGTTTAAAAACGTGTTTTAATATATAATCATGGAAAAGTACAGAGTTTTTCATGTAATAAAGATTTCTTACAATGAAATTTCGAAAAATATTTAATCAAAAATTTCGAAATAAGTTTTAGAAATTTTGCAAAAATACGCATGTGAAAAAAATTAGCTATAATATCCGCCATTGTGAAGTTGAACAACGAAGTAGAAAAAATATCAAGAAGAACGAAGAAGAATACGACAAAAAGGCTGGCAGAAAATAGAAGAAGCTTGGCTGGTGATTGCGCACACGCGAAAAATTGTGCAAAATAATAAAAATTCAATAAAACGTGAAAAAATATTTTATTTTCTTTAATAAAATATGAATAGTTAAATATTAATGTTGTAGAAATTTAAAATTCAAGAACATTTTAAACTCAAAAAATAGTGCAGTATAATAAACACGCGAGGAGAAGAAAAGAGAAATAATAAAAGTGGGCAGGCAGCAGAAGCAGCGCCATCACTACAGATTAAAGAAACGAAGAAAAGACAAAGCAGAGGAGTTCCCCCCAGTTAGAAAGAGGTGAAGAAGTTCAACGCTATCGACATCTCAATTTACGACGTCTACTGCATAAAAACGATAACCGACCAGCGTTGTCATCGGTAACGTCTTTTGGAGAATTATACGAAAGGACAGGAGAAGAGGCGCCTTACGAATATTGCTTTTGATTCGGAAGTGGAGGTGTGTGTCCCAAACAAGAAGAAAAATACAAGATTCCTATAAAATACATATATGCATACGATCGTATAAAGTTATATTATTCGCCCCATAAATTCCATCAACCTTTGTCGCCATCATTTGTCTTTATTCCGTTTCACCTCTAATACAATTTAATCGACAACCTCGTCATTGTTTTACAATTTAGTTCTTCAGAAACAAAAAATGTATCCTGCACCGGTGCGGCACCCTTCAGCGGGGGTAAGTGATATGCAAACGGTTAAAACACTTTCACACACACTCAACCTCAACGCACATCCATCTACTAGCACTCTTACTCCCACTCCTTCCAATTTGCCACCTATTCATGTAAAAATCAAAACTACAATTTTGCACAACACACTAAATATATATTTCTAACATGCATTTTCCTTTTTTAATTTTTCTCCCAACACATTCCTCCATTTCAAATTGCTTTTGGTTTTCTCCGCTTGTTCGTCTTGGAACTAATTATTTCTAAACACAATACAGGGTCCACCACCCCAGGGTCCACTTAAGTTTACTATAGTTGACACTTTGGAACGTATTAAAGAGGAGTTCAACTTTTTGCAAGCTCAGTATCACACGTAAGTAATTATTGTATGTAAACAAAAACAAATTATATGAAATGGCATTATCAATACATGGTCGATTTCTTTCGGACATAATAATACAAAATTGTAATATTTATTTTATATCTGAAAACCAAACTGATTAATTGAATGCAAATTTATTGATCCCGAACCTTTCCATTCAATTACAAGTATATCGGAAATTACAAAACCACTCATTCTTAACAATACGAATTCGAAAGTAAGCAAAATGTATAATGAAAATGTCGAATTTGTTCATTCAAATCTTATTCCGCAGTTTTAAATCCCCAAAGAAAAGCATATATTGGCGGTATAAGAAAATTCAGCTCAATTACGAATATATGTATTATATATAACAGTGCTGTCATAGCGAGATCCCTTTTAAGTCCTCTAGGGCAGCTTAAAATAAATAATAAAATTTCTGCAAGAACTCTTTGGCGTCGGGTATGATAAGTAAGTCAGAAAGCACACATACACGTTTATACACACAAACACATATGGATACACACACAAATATGTATACACATGCATATATATGTATAAACACAACTAAGTATATACATACACACATATACAAATGTATAAACACATCTAAATATATACAAACACACATACGCCCACACGCACATATACATATATATATACACACATATGTATACATACACAAATATATGTATATAAACACATATATGTATACATATATATATATATATATATATATATATATATATATATATATATATATATATATATATATATATATATATACATATATATATATATATATATATATATATATATATACATATATATATATATATATATATATATATATATATATATATACATATATATATATATATATATATATATATATATATATATATATATATATATATATATACAGTAGAATCTTAAAAAAGTTAACCAAAATGTCCCAAGGGGTATTAACTTTTTCGAACTTTTAACTTTTCTAAGCGGTTTTTTTAAGTCGAAAAAAGGAATAAATAAAGTATGTATGTAATATGTAAACAATTTTTTTAGATACCAAATGTTACATTTTCATTAAAAGACTTACATATATAATAGTTTTCATTATTACAAAAAAGAAACTTAGGTTTAGTTTGTACTGGGTGTTCAATTTCACAGTCCCGCTCAGTTTTTTTGTTCGCATAAAAATAGTTTATAGAGGTTTAAAGAAGCAGCAAAGGCTTGTTTGTTTCTTTTCTTTTGTATAATAGCTCTTGATCATTTTCCTGCGCATATTGATTAGGTCTGACACATGATTTGCATCATTGTTGCTCTCAAACCATTTTAAAACGCTATTGATGCTTTCAACTGCTTTCGAGAAACCGTCTTTAGATGTATACGCTCTAAAAAGTTAACCGAAAAGTTAACTTTTTAGAGCTGCACGTGGATTATGAACAACTGTTAACTTATCCGCGTGTTTAACTTTTATGAGAGTTAACTTTTCTAAGATTCTACTGTATATATATATATATATATATATATATATATATATATATATATATATATATATATATATATATATATATATATATATATATATATATATATATATATATATATATATATATATGTATATATATATATATATATATATATATATATATATATATATATATATATATATATATAACGTAACGTCTAAAGGCGGAAAGGGCCGCTGTGCAACATGCATGCAATTAAACGCCCGTTGGTCGTTAATGATTGTACATTCAGTCAGGCGAAAATTAAAAAAAATCTTTATTTTAAATACTCCGAGGACCATCTAGTCTGCGCCTCCGTATAGCTTTCGCTATATAAGCAATCTACAGCTATTCAACAGGACTCCCACTGACCAAAAAAGATAATTTGCTCCAAAAAACAAAGGACCACATGTTGAAACTGCTCTGCATTTGCCGTTCTCAGACTTCAGGTGTTCGTTTAAATGAAATTATGGCTGGACGAAAAAAAATTATATCCAGAAACTATTCAACTCCAATACGTCTATTGAGAACTTAAAAATTTTAGTTCAAGAATTTTAGTCGGTGCTTGATAATAGTTCGGTCTGAGAGTGTAGTTAAGAAATACAGACCACAGCATTTTTTAGATAGTTATGATACAAAAAAAATTGATTCTTCGCCTGAACTCGTTCTTTTTACTTGACGGCTCATTTTTCGGTAATGGAGCGGCGTTTAGTATCCGAATTTTTAGTTACCAATAAAAATCGTTTAATTTACTGCTGAAAAAGTCCATCCATCATGGAGTAATAACACATGTAGAGTGGAGTTCGGCCGTAACGAACTAAATGGTAAATGGACTATTTAGTTCGTATATACGAAGTTCATTATTATCAAAGAAAATATTTGTATATTTGTATATTGTGCATAAAAGTATTGTATTTGTTGTACTTTTAAGTAAGCAACATTGAAATAAGATGAAAAAAATCTTATTTTTCGATATGTTTATAAGCTGATATCTATTCACAAAATTCATCTATTTTATTTAACAGCTCAGGAAATTAGCGAAAGAAGTTTAGATTTTATTTTTTATTTGGTACTTAAAAAATAGTTCGTTAGAGAAAGTTCGCTGTAACCGTAGTTCGTTATAACCGTTATAATTTGTACGAAATATTTGTACAAAACTGTTGGGACCAGAGAAGTTGTTCGTTATCCGTGATAATTCGTTATGACCGGTGTATGTTATAACCGCACCCCGCTGCATACTGATGTTTGAGTGCTTTCCTTATAAAATATCGCAGTGTTTTCTACGACGATATAATATTTACACCTGTGGATCATGAAATCTTTACTTTGGATTTCTTCATATATTATTATTCAGAGTAATGAATTCGCAGATACTATACATATTACAGAATTATTTAAGAACATAGATTATTTAAAATTTCAGACAAAATAACAATTAAGATAATTCTGTGCTTCCCTTTTATTTTTGCAACATTAAACGTTGGTGGAATCACCTGCCTTGCATCTTACGTATTTTCTCACATTCTAACAATGTGTTTCGGCTGAAACTTTTCCAATACTACTCAACAAGGCATGAACAGGTTTATTAATGATTGGGTTCTTATTACCATGTAGGACTTCTTATTTCTATACCATTTCTATTAATCTCTCTTATAAAGGGAATATTGGCTGGGGAGCTAATATAAAGTATTTTCTTTTTTTCTTTTTCTTTCTAATTCATTTCCAAATTAACAATCATTGAAATATGAATATAAACGTTTGTATATATTGTAAATATGTATAGTATGCTTTTTGTTTAGATTATAATAATTTCAGGTATTAAATTTTACTTATGTAATAGTTTATTTTTGGCCTAGCAGGCTTAATATTACATATTATGAATGAATAAATAAAATAAATAAATAAATAAACAATTAGTAAGCCTATGTTTTGCAATGGCATACATATTAACAAAGCAAAACATTCAATGACACCAGATCAGGATAGTGTGGAGGAGTCTGTTGAACACATCTTATGCGACTGCCCAGCTCATCTAGGCAATCGTTTCCATCAAGATCTGGACTGATTAAGGGAGTGCCCGTGACTGGTCCATTGGACTTGTGAGACTTATTTGGTGCTCAGGAGATCGGACTCAAGACTTTCTTAGTGTGTAGTTAGTTCTGTGGATCTGTTTGAAATCTATAAAGTATGAAACAAAAGTGCCTTGACAAAAGTCTACATACGGTTCAAATCAAACTAACTCTTTCAGACACTATTTTATATATGTATATAGGGTGGTTTAAATCAAGAATGAACTAAACTTGATTTCTTTTGATATATGTATTATGGTTTTATTAGAAATAGCAAATATTACCATTCATTCATGTAACTGCCGCGCTTGGCTTATTCTGTCAGTATTGATTTTCCAAAACTTTTTGACGGTTTCTTGATTTAGACTAAGGGTACATTAAGAGTATAGATCGTTTCTGAAATATTCGCATAGCATCGGTCTTCAACGGCACCCCACAAGAAGAAGTATAAAGGTGTCAAATTTTAGTTTTAATTTGTAAAACATACATAAAAGGTGCGTTTTCAAGAGCTTTCGGAATTGATAAAAAAAATTAGAGAAATGTATGAAATCTTTATTTGAGTCGATAAAACGGGCGGTCTTTATAATTCAATATTTCAATATGATTTCATGTAAATGTTGACTTCGGCTACCCCTCAAATGATTCATACACTGGGACTGATTTTGGCATAGTTCCCAACATATTGGGCGGTATCTCACGAACAAATTCTTCAATATTGGCTTCCAGTGCGTCAACCGTTGCGGGCTTGTCCTTATAGACATGAGCCTTAACGCAACCCCACAAAAATAGTATAAAGTCGTTAAATCGCACGATCTAGGCGGCCAATTGACCGGTCCAAAACATATAAACTGTTCACCGAAAGTATGGTCCAATGATGCAATCGGCCCATAATGCACACCAAATAGTGCGTTATTCGGGTGCAATGCTTCTAGCTGCTCTTCACATCAAACACGGCAATTTTGCTTGTTTACGTACACATTCAACCAGACATTAGCTTGGTCACTGAACACAATTTTCCGATAAAAAAGTGGACGATGCACTTTCTTAACCGAACGTGAATTTTATTTTATTTTTATTTCTTTATTTCAATCCTTATTGCAATACAATAAGCTATTCGGCAAAAAAAACGTATTACATAGCAAAATAAGTATGTAGCAATACCTGAGTAAATTAAATTGAATAAACTGATCCAAAGCGATTACTATTTCTAATCTTAAATCTAAATTTTTTCAATAAAAGTAGTCTTATAACAACAAACACAGTCCTATGGCCATTTACCAGCAAGAAACATTCCCGTAGGCAGAGAAAAGTGTGCTAATTACAAGGCAATCAAGCTCAAGTAGCGCCTAACAAGTTTGAGCCGAAAGACATTGTTTGAATGTGAGAAAATTCTGAGTTTTTGTGGTAAAATATTCCACCAGCGAGCAATCCTCACAATGAAGGATCTACTAAACGTAGAACAAGTAATTGTAGGAATCAGTATCTGCTTATTCCTAGTGGATCGAGAAAAACTAAATCGGTTACACAATTGCACAACGGCACCATCCCTAAACGTCCTTTAAAAGAAAAATATATTAAGTATTTTAACAAATTTCATAAACGAGCTGCCCAACAATTTAGTTACAAATTCCGAAATATGATTACACGAAAACAGCTGCCAAAAAGTTGCTAAAAATCACCCTTTAGTTGCAAAACAACAATAAAATGCTTTCAATTTGATTTTCAAACATGTTTTGTTACATGTTACATACATATGTGCTGGCAGTTTTTGGTGATCAATTTCTGCCAACAATGTAAAATATAAACGGCCTATTTATAACATCGCGGCTGTATATACATATGCATGTATGTACATATGTATGCGTGTTTGTACATAATTATTTATTTAAAATTTCCTTCCGCAGACATCGAAGAAATTGTTCTTGAAACGGAAAATAAAACTTGATGAAAAAAGTCATATGAAACTATAATTGCTTTTATAAAACTTCCTGAATCTATACTTCGCTGTCATTGTGTTGTTTATCGTTGGTTTTCTTCTTAAAAGAAGCTAAAGTAGCAGCATCCAAAAACCTGTTATGGTTCACTCATCAAAACATCTACAACCTTTAGAACAAAATCGTTAGAGAAGAGTTGTGCTCATAAACATTTTACTGCCTGACTACACACGTACATGTATGTGTATGTGCTCGTACAGTGGCTCACAACTTATTTCAGTCAGCAACTTTTGAAAGGATTAAGTGGATATTTTTTAAACTTTAAAAATAATACTTAATATTGAAATTTATTATTTGGGATATTCTCCTCAACTAATCGTTAGAAACAATTAGAGCTTTTGCAAAATGCATAGAAAAAAATCAAAAAATGTTTGTTGTGGCTTTAGCTTTTCATATGCCGACATTTTTTTTCAAACTGCTTAAACTTCACTGACTATTTGGTTTTAGCAACCAATGAAATGTCGGCATATGAAGAGCTAAAGCCACAACAAACATTTTTTGATCTTAAAAAATAATAATTTTATTCAATATTTAAAATTTTCAAAGAAAAACAAAAATATCGATTAAAATTAAAAATTAAAAAAATTGTTTGTAGTCATAAAACTTTTTTTTATTTATTTTTTTCGCAATTACAGCTTTCAGTCTTAACTGAAAAATTCCACTATAAAGTATATGTATCTTATACTTAGTAATGTATGTGAGCCATCATTTAAAAGCAGAGTTTCTTTATTAAAGGTATGCAAATTATATTGCATATTGGCATGCCAGACTCCTTATAAATATTGTTAGTGTGTATGTTTTTTTGTACTGTATTGTTTTTATTGTTTGGTGGAGAAGATCGCCGTCAGATATAACGTAGATGATTTTTAACCATTATAGATAGCAATTTCAGATTTAGAATTTGATTTCCTTGTTATGATGAAATGTTATGTATGGTAATTTGGAATATGAAGCAGATCCTATTTTTTTATATTGTATTGGGTTTTTGATTCCTGATATATTCAGCGCGATTGATTGCTCTATAGAAAAAGAAAGGGTTGGATTTTGTTCAATTGGTATTGATTCTGTTTTATTTTTCCTGCTTTTTTTATGTGTGTAATTTTCTATGTTATGGCTGACTTTACTGCCGTGTTGTATAAGTAATTAATTTTTTAGAATGTGAGAGAATTGTCCTGTCTATTTCCTAAGTCTTTATTTAGTGATAGTTGTGTTTTTTTGTTGAGTATTATTTGTTTGAGCTATGCTTTGTTTTGTAATGTCACAGGACGTGGGCTTGGGTTTACCTTTTATAATTCTGCACTTCTATACGGTTCTTCGTATGTGCAAGTTATAATTTGGAATATATTCATTAATATTGATCCTTTCCAGCCGAGTTTGGTTCTGGACGTCTTGTTAAGTAAAATGCTAGAATTACGTTATTTTATGAAATTAGTTGACAGTTTTTTTTACTGATCTTTCTCTACTATTGATAAAATAAGAACTATCGGTTACATGTAATATAATTAAAATGTGCTGGCGCTGGATGGTATAACGTCGTCGGTAAAAATATTTTTTTTAATCCCCCTTATTATGGTTGTCGACGTCGACGTCACACCAAGTCGACATCAATATATTGGCAATTGTGGGATCGTTATCAAGAACTATTAAATATTATTGATAGGATATTATTTAGTACTACTATGGCTTATAAAATTACAATTGGCCATCAATATTAGTTAATTATTGCCTACAAGGAGTTCAGGAACTGCTGTCTTTTTACTGTCGACTTGGTGTGACTTCGACGTCGACAACCATAATAAGGGGGAATAAGAGATATTTGTTTCATTACAGTTTGTGCTCTTACAAACAAAAACCTGTATCACTCATACGTGTCTTAGATAATGCGGACTTCCTTTCAACCGAATTAAATTCTTCGAGATTACCCAAAAATAATTGTTAAGAATAGTTGATTTCAGTTAAGCGATTCGACGTTTCATTTAATTCGCATTTTTTAATTAGTTCGTAGTTTTACCGTATTTTTTGAAAATCACGTAAAATTTTTGTATTTTTAACTATTTATAGATTAAAACTCGAGTGCGAAAAATTGGCGAATGAAAAAACTGAGATGCAACGTCATTATGTCATGGTAAGAGATGCTTTAAGGTTGATTGCAGACTTATAAATTAATTTTGTGTATTTTTTAGTACTATGAAATGTCTTATGGCTTAAACGTAGAAATGCACAAACAGGTATATAATTAAACTTTCTATTTGAAGAATAATTTTTTTGAAATATTTGCGTTTCAGACGGAAATTGCGAAACGTTTAAACACATTAATTAATCAATTGCTGCCCTTTTTACAAGCTGATCACCAACAACAGGTTTTACAGGCTGTAGAGCGTGCGAAACAGGTTACAATGCAGGATTTAAATCTTATTATAGGGGTAAGTTTACCGAAATCAAAATGTGTTAATTTAATGAAGTTTTCTAACCTTAAGCTAATTAAATTTTAATTTGTATATTATTCATTATATGAGAGCAATTAACAAATTCGTTTCTATACAGCAATAGCAATATCAGAACTTTTCTGATTTTTCAAATCCCCGTTTATAAATTATTTATGTACATTAACAAAACATTTATATGATATGTCACTCGTTTGCTCAAGCAACGTCTACTTTTTAGCTAATAATACAGATCTTAAAGTCGTATGTCTATTTACCCTCTCTCTGCTATAAAACTAGTTTTTGATTTGTGACGTTTTTGATCAAATGGGCCATATGTACAATGTTAATACAAATATATCTTCAAATTTGCCTCTTTGGATGTTATATTCTAGTTCACTAGATAAATAAAAACTATATCTGTGTTACAAATCCAAACGAGATAATTTTCCCATTGTTTCGACAATGATTTGTTCATGTACCAGTAAATCGATGGTTTGTCAAAATATATTGCTAAAGCATGTAAACAACATGCTTCATTATTTAATTGTAACTCTTCTATTATATTTTACACTAATACGCACCGAGCAAAGTTCAAATACTTTTAAAAGCTATTTTTTAGCAATATTATAGAAAATGTTAAAAAAATCACTTGATTTTTGATTGTTATGAGAAACGGACAACAAAATTGATCCATCCAAGTAAAAAAAAAAAATAATTAAAAAATGGATATGTATTATGAGAGCATTGTCTGAGCATTGACTACCGGCCCGCGTACCATAACATGATTGTGTGTACCAATTTGAAAACTAATCGATCGATTTGGAATTTAGACAGATTTTTAGAATAGCCTTTGATTCTACGGTAACTTTGCAACAAATTCGGAATGGTAGTGCTGTAATTGATACCAAATACCTAGATTACAAGTTATCTCTACATCACTGTTAAAGAAAAATACGTTGTAAAATTATAAGGTTATACTACTTCCTTCACTTACTATTTTTCTCTCCTAATGTAAAGACTAAATTTCCTTAATAAATTGAATTTCATATTGAGTTAAATTTTTATTGAGTTAAATACGCGTGCGTTTTTATTACACATTCACAAAAGTTATAATATATTCAATTTCAAAAGGTTTAAAAAAATGTAATTTATTTAGACTAGATTTAGATTAAGCACTTTTTATGAAATTTCTTGCTTTAAATTTTTTATTAGCCAATACAAGGTACACAAAAGACCTACAAAATGTTATGTAATTTAATTAAATTAGATTGAACAGGTTGTTAGTTATTTCTTAAGACTAAACTGTCCCACTCGAATCCTGGCTGCTCCGTTTGTATTATCCAAAGAGAGGTAGGATAGAAGAAAAGATGTCTAAGTTCCCTCTAAATGTTTATATAAAAAATAGTTGGAGACAAAATTTTTGAATCAAACACAGCTAAAATTTTCTTATTGTAGCGCTTTAGCTTGTGTTTATGTTATTCGAGTTTTCTGTTTATATTTATTTTTTATATCTATCTCTACATATATAAAAATTACGTGTATGTTCGTGATCGCTAAACTCAAAAACTACTGCACCGATTTTGACCAAATATACATATACATGCTCTATGGGGCGTGAGGAGTGTTTTTGTGTAGTTTGAAGTTCGTCCGACAGTTGGCGCAATATTCAGTTTTTTTGTGTTTTGTCCGATAGAGATTAGCGCGATAAGCCTATGCTGTTTCGCTGAAGGCGTTGGGTCCTTAATCAGCGTGTAGTGGCGTTAATTAGCCCGATACCAGTATTTGTACAATAATTGCTATGTCGATTTAGTGCACCTTTCACTCTTCTTCGAAATATCAATCCGCCATGACTTTGCAACGAAACCAGACTTGCAGTGAAAATAAAACAACGTTTGCCCGGGTCAGCTAGTCTAATATATTAACAACATGTTGCGATAATGATGTATTCTGTTTCTCTCCGTTATGTAATATCGTTTTTATGTCTACCCATTGAGAAATATTTTATTTATTTATTTATTTATTTATTTATTTATTTCAATACAATTTTGGAATAAATAAACATTGTAATTAATATTTTATATACCAAAGTAATTTTTGGTTTTTCTTTTTTGAATAGAAAGTAATGACAATGAGAAATTTATTTTTGGTTTATAAAATTGTTATAGAAAGCAAAAAGTAATAATAAAAAAATAGTGATAAGAAAAACATTTGGTTATGGAAGACCAAAAAGAAGCAAAAGAAATTTAATAGTTTATCAAACTCAAAACAAAAAAAATATTGCTTGTATGCAATTGTTATTCAGAGAGCAGATTTAAAAAATTTCTGATTATTATATCAGGATTTTTCATACATTGGTTACACGTATAACAGTAATATACCTGGTGAAAATTTTACTCGAAAGTAGAATTCGCTTTAAAAGCAAATTCCATATTTCACTTTTTGTTATTGTTTTTAATTTTTTGCTGTCTATCAAATATAACAGCGGAACCGTAAAATGTACATACATATACAATATTTTCTTAATTATTATTAATGTGTTTTGATATGATTTTTTGAATTATAGTTGTCGAGGTTAATTTCTTGTACATAATGACATTTTTATGTTGTGTTGTTGTTGTGTTTATGTACTATTTTGTTGACTTTTCCCATCGTTTTATATTCATGGAAAATAATTCACGTAGAAAATATGATTGCAAGTTTGGAAATCAATTAGGAGTTATCTGTGATCTGATACTGATCATTTTGCAATTTTTGAAACTTAAAAAAGGAACCCTCTCCGCTGAATAATTTTTTCCAAAATCGACATGGAGTCTTCCATAAATTCTCATAACGAGCACAATGTTATAGTGAATCGCCATGGTAAATCTTGTTACCAATATATTTTAAGAACATTTTTATGGAACATTAGCCCAATAAATTATTTGCGATACACATTTTATTTTAGATGGAAATTTCTCAATAAAAAACATATTTTTCAAAGTACATAATTTCAAATTGTCGAATTCAGAATGAATCAATTTGCGACGATCGAAATAACTCACCTTATAAAATGCACCACTATATTGCCCATTTTATATAATAAGTAAAGCTGAAAGAAATTGTTCTGAAAATTTCAAACAATGCGTTTGATTTTTATTATATTTTTTATAGTGTCAAGTCTTAAGTTCGCCAAAAGTTTGGAAAAAACAAAAACAATGCAAAGTTTGTTACCAGCTGTGAAGGTCTAGGGTTTGGGTGTTGATTTGGGGAAAAATATTAGTATATTAGTTGCTGGAATGGGAACACGGTCTTTATGGACACTACCATGGTTCGTTAATCTTTAAAAAAGACAATTTGAAGGCTTCCGCTAATAAAGTGGGATATCGGGCAATTATATAGCAGAATAATGATCCAAAACACACATTTCTCATTATAAAGGAGTGACTACTTAGTAATGACTGCGAACAACTGCATTGTACCCAATCACCGGACGTAAGTCCGATTGAAAATTTTTTAGACGCGCGTATAAAAAAATAGTTAGAAAGATATAAAAAGTTTTGCTAGAAGAAAACTTATTTTTTAATGCCAAAATTTATAAACGCTCCAATAAATATATTGTGGAATTTACAGTCGTAATAACACACCATTGTGCTTTTCTCGCTCTTATTCTGTGCGCATATATACAAATTTAGGCATATGGGCTGCAATTTCGTATTCTGCTTGTAAATAATCCATATGTCGATTTAACGCAAGAAGAACTTATATAATATGGGAGATAGAGCCAACCAAACAATCAGAGTGGCGTTTGTATTGTTGTTGAGTTAACACCATCTGTGGATAAAACCCACCTGTTTAAAACTATAGAAACG